>JPFL01000091.1:8916-161315 GCA_000733385.1 Paramecium biaurelia
ATATCTGTTTTATAATTAAATTATATATTAATATTTAATATAATTTATTTCTTTCTTAAAGAAACTTTGAATATAATATCTAACACTAAAATAGATATAAAAAATAATGAAAAACAATTCTTCCTTAATCCTCCTTAATCAAAATAGCCATAAATAAAACATAAAAGTATATGAATAATCTCCAATTATTGGATCATATTATAGCAATCCGTATTATCAAGAAGGTCACCACATTTCTTCTTCGAATTCTTAACCTACTTTTCAGTTTTATGACCGTTCCTATCCCATCTCCAGAACAGGAAAATAAACAAGATTTTTTAGTGTTTGAGTATACTCTTTTTATTGTATCATACACATTATTTTAATCAATAATATGTATAATTTATTCAAGTATATCCTTTTATATGGATGAAGCATTTCTTAATATGTTTCACAATTAATATTTTGTGTAACTGTAACATATTTCATGATCAAAAATTTTATTGAAAAAGAAATTGTTAAAAGGTTAAATATAATTCACTTAAATTGCTTTTGATGGTTTGATATCATAATGTCCAACTTAAATATTACTCAGTCATATTTTTTTTGTATTTTGAATTATTATAATATGAAAAATTTATAGAAACGTCCAAATATATCTACAAATCCAAATTATAACAGCATATTTTTAACACAACTTTGTAGAGGTTTGCTTTCATGTTAATATTAAATTTTACATCAGCACAAATAATCTTAGTATAAAATAGTTAAATTTCCACATGTTGGTATTTACCTGGATGCATTCTCCTTATGCTTGCATTTTGTACTGGTGGGATATAAGAGAGAGGTATTATATTATTTGATAAAAGGACATCTCATTAATCTTTTTTAGCATGTTTCTTCTTATATTCATTCTGAAATATAATCAGGAGGAGAATAGAGAAAATAATGCAAAGGACTAAAATATGGCATCTTATCAACATGCTTCAGACTTATTTCATATCATTGTTTCATTCATTATCAAAATATAATTAATGAGGATATTAATATTATAAATTATCCACATCATTTTTAAATAGCGAAATATCTTACTATATTTTTTGATATTAAAAAATATCTAACGAATACTTTAGTTTTATTAAAATTCAAAAAAAAATAAAAAATAAAAACCTGATTAAAGAATTGAATCAAGGAATCTTTTTTTTCACATAATTATTGATTGTTATATTTGGCGAATTTTTGAGGCATTAGTTTCTTTGTTTAAATATATAATAATAAAAACTATAAATGATTTTATAAAATGACAAAATATTTAATCTGAATATATTCTACTCATATTTTTCTATGAATAATAATATCCTAAAAACATAAAATTAAGAGAATTACTATTATTTTAAATACTTCATATTATATCTGAAAAAGACAAATTCAAGAATCGACAATTTCTTCGATTTTTTAGCAAAAGTAATACCTTTTACAAATCATTGTGGATTTTTTATTGCAATTTAATAAAATACAAGTTAATAAATTAATATATTGATGGATACCATAATTAACCAATATAAAGAAGTTTAGCTAGGAAATTACTAAAAGTCCATTAATCATCAATCAGTACAAATTAATAATTATAGATATCTACCTATTAATGAAATATAAACTCTATAGAAACCACTGAGAAATCTGACATGTGTCTAACAAGGAATAAATTTAAACACTACAGAATAAATTGAGAAATCTGAAAAAGAAACCTATAAATTAATTAGTTCAATATAATAGTTCCCTAATCGCAGCTTTGTGCAATAATGATATCAACAAATTTACAAAATTATAAAAAAAATATTACTAAAAGAGAGAGCATAGCTTTCTGTATTGTTTTGAGTAAGAAAATTGATTAGTTTTATAGGATGATTCTCTTATATGTTATAGAAATATAAAATCTTGGTTTAGTTCTCATAGTTTGAAGGGTTACAAAGCACTTGCTCAGCTTGCTAATTCAATTAGGTTTGCTTTGAATTAAAATGAAGATGAGGATCACTCAATTTGTGTAGAAACATTCTCTCAACAAATAAACAAATCAATTTGTTTTGGATATCCTTAAATTTAACAAAAATTGAGATGGTATCTTATTTATATTAAATCGTTTCTTAGTTACGTTAATTTGATAGAGCCAATTTGAAGAATGTATTTTATGCTATTAACTGCCATCATAATTACAATTAATTGAATTATAAGAGTGGTGATGATTTCTTGGACAAAATGTAGAGTTTCAGGAATTTAGGAATTATTCCATCACGAAAGTACCACAGCTCTAAGAAGAATTTTGGATGCACCATACTATTATGATAACAATTATTAATTAAGAAATATTTGGAAATTAACAGATAAAATAATTTATAATGAAGCTTGCATTAACACCTGAAGGGGTGATCGAGGCTATTTTTTTCGAAAGCTTAGGATTACTTATTCCTACTTTTAATTCTTAAGGATTCATGAAAAGGATTGGAAGTGTATTTTTTTTGCAGTTATTTAATTGGCAAGTTGAGGAAAAATACAAGGGAAATAATTATTGCTTTTAGATAGACGAATTGTACTCAGATGATTTAGTCAAAAACAAGAAAAAAAAATAGCTAAGTGATTTAAAGATTTCGAAAATACAATTGGAAATAGCAGATGAATTATAATTATAATTATTTATGCAACATTATAATTTAGATTTGAAAACTAATCCTAATCCTAGAACATTGACCAGGTAAATCAGCAGCAAAAGTGAGTCAGCTTCAAGATTATCTGAAATCTCGGATAATAGTAGTAGATAAATGATTGATCAAGATCGAAGCAAATCACATACACGCAACAATTAAAAGCAACCTAGAATGGTTTTACAAGATTAACTAAATTAAAACCCTAAAATGTCTAGCGAAATCAATACTTTTAAAACGACATGTAACAAGACTAAATTTGATAGCACCTGGATTCATTCAAACTTTTTAAAGGCTTTGAAATCTGAAAGAATGAAATAACAATTTATTAATAATCTTTTTACTAATTCATATGTTTTAAGGCAAAATAAAAAACAGCTCATACATGATAAGTATATTAAAAAAAGCATAAAATAACCGATTTTAGGTATTTAAATTCTATAAGTTTTAAAGAAACTTATTCCTAATCCAGAATACCTGTGATCTCACCTACAAGTGGATTTATTATCATATGGGATGCTATTGGAACAATTATTAATTTTATGATTCTCTGGTTAACTCCATTCCTCTTATCCTTTTAATCGAAATCGGAAATGATCTCATTTTCAGCCATATAATTATTCATTATTATATTTTTAATCAGTGATATAATGGTAACCTTAAATAAGGGAATCATAATCCAAGGAATTGTGATTAAAAAGAGACGAAAATTAATTTAACAATATACTTAAACTACAGCAGGCAATGACCTTATGAATTTGGCTTTATGGATTATGATTTAATAAGATTTTATATAATATAAAATCTTGGGTGAAATTCTTACTTTTTGTTAAGTAATTGTAACATATAGGAAGATTTAAAAGTATTTATCTGATTATTTTTTGTTTGCCTTTTTTAAAGGAGCATCAAGCTTCTTAATGGATTTGTTAAGTTTGATCTTTTCAATATATTTCTTTGCTCATATTGTTGCATGTTGTTGGCATTATGTTGGAATAAAATCTGAAGAAACTTCATGGTTAATAAGATATGAATTAATTAATGAATCTCAATGGAAATAATATAATTATTCATTCTATTGGGCTACAATGACAATGACTACAGTTGGATATGGTGACATAACAGCCCAAAGTTAATTAGAAATTATTTATGTGGACATTATTATGTTTTTGTCAAGTGGAGTTTTTGCATATTCAATGAATTCAATAGGAATGATCTTAAAGAATTTACAAGACTCAAAAATAAAATATAAAAGATCTTTGTTATAAATGAATACATTTATGGGCAAGAACTAAGTAGAACCTTAAATTTAGAGCAGAATTCGAAATTATTTGAAGTATTACATAGAATAGGAATAAAATGAGAACTAAGAAGACGTTAATAGTTTAATTTCCTTATTGCCTTAGAATCTATAACAAGATTTAAATACTGATATATAAACAAAAGTAATCAATAAAGATAAATTTGTGATCAATCATTTTTCTAAAAGAACTTAGCAATAATTGTCAAAGAAGTTAGAACTAGTAAAATTTACTCCAGGTGATTATATTTATAAAAGAGGTGAAATTTCAGAAACAAACCTCTATTTCATCAAGGAGGGAGAAGTCGATATTATTGATGAATTAAGTAAGATGAAATTTACAACACTACAATTTAATTAACCATTTGGAATATATTAATTTTTTACTAATTTCCCGCCTAAGACCTCCGCTATTAGTGTTGGTTTTTCGCATATTTATAAAATCAGTAGGTTAGATTTTTTAGATATCTTACAATTTAACAGGAAAGATTTTGAAAAGTTTCATTATATCAAAGATTAAATAATTTTCAATTCAAATTACAGAATTTTTGATTCATAATGTCAATTTTGTGATAGATACAATCATTAAGAAATCGATTGTCCAATTCTAACCTATAAACCAGATTTAGAATAAAGGATATTGAAAATGACTTAATAATCAAACTAACCTAACAGGTTAAAAATAATTCGAAAAAGATGCAAGTTTAATACTCTAAACTAACATTAATCGATTGTTTAATAAGTTAATTCATTTATGGAAGATAATTATGGTTATCAAGTTTCAAATTCTTTGAAAGTTGCCATAGCAGCTCAAAGATCAAAAAGTAATAATTACTCTGAACTAAATACTGAGCATAGGAAAACTACTGGGCTTATATTGGATGACGGAGATTGTGAGTAAGCAAAGTAATTATTCGCAGATAGTTTATTGAATAGAGTGTTCATTAAAGTTGATCAAAATTCAAATCAAGAGTAAGATTTTCCTTGTTTGAAGCTAAATAAAAGGGAATCAAGTAATTAAGTTAAAGAGTTTAATATGTTAGATGAAATGTTAAGCAATAATAAATGGTTTCATTGTGTAATTCAATGTGATCAATATTAATCATATGAGAATTACTTCCCTTAAGGAAATATAGAATGCATTATTTAGTAGTTGGAAAATATTAATTCTAAATATCAAAAAAAAGTTTAAAAATATATTTAAAGTATGAAAAAGTATACTTTTTTTTATAAAGTTAAATTAAAAGCATTGAAACTAAGACTGTTTTATATGAAAACTCTAAATAATGAATGACTTATATAATAATTGTATAAATTACAGTTCATTTAAGATGCTTTGGAAAGTTTTGAAAGGACAGTTGTTTTATTTACAAATCTAATTCTTCAGCCTTTGTTAATTTCTTTAATGGTAGGACAGGGGTTATTTAATGCAAAGAAAAGTATTGCTTATTTATAATAGAGGGTTATTGTTCTTCTTTTTCTAATTCTTAATCATGTCTTTATTCATTTGGTCGATATTCAGCTGTCAATTAACGAATTTAGTTTTAACTAAATTCAGCAATATTAACAGAGAACTCTACATACCCATTAAGATTAACCCCACCAAAATATAAAATTTAGCTTCTATAGGCTACAGCAGTATGTGCAGCCCTCGGTCGAGGAATGCTCCCAAATATATCTAGTTGTATCCATTCTCGATCTAAAATTTTGTATGCAAATAAATCATTAAAGTATGGATTAGTTTTTTAATCATCTCTTCCTCCAAAGATGATGATAATGTTCATATCTTATATGTAAGAAGCAGTATGCTAGATTCTGGGAAGGGGAGGCTTACCTGTAGTTTCAGGTAGAATCCAGTTATTAAAGGGTTAATCAAATTTCAGAATAGCTAAAAAGTTGCTATAGTATTAAGTGTTTTTATTTTCATCAATAAAACATCCCCCAAAACAATAGACTCCTTCATAATCTTAATTTTTTAGTTATTTAGAGCGTGTTTCTCTTTTTTCAAAAATATACTGAGGTTTGATATAGACACACACTAATTACTAGAATGCAAGTCCTTTTATGAAGGGACTTTTTTGTGTTTCCAGAGGAGTCCATTTGCACAAACCTACATGAATTAAGTAAAATACTAAGATTTAAATAATGAAGATCATTAAATACTGAGAATCTACTACGTATGCCTCCCATTATTAATAAGCCTCGACCTAGAATGCAACTTCCAAAAGAGCGTCTGCTTTCTGGAATACACTCTATATTTGGTTTAAGTTATTGCCATGTTTCAGTTTCAATATCATAGATTCTAGTGTCACTTAAATTTTCTCTTATTTTCAGAGCTGAGTTAAATTGCATTTCTCCTCCATAGATAATTAATTGTCTTCCATTGATCGGATTTTATTGTTAATTGTCATAAGAAAATTATGTAGATAAAAGCATAGGATAGCCAATGCAATGCAAACAATGTCCATATCTATTTAAAGGAATATCCCCTTTTTATTTAAGTTCTCTAAATTTTCCGAATTGTATTTCATATTCGATCATATCTCCAAAGACTTCACTTCCTATTCCACCAAAAATGTAAATTCTCTTTAAATAGTCTGCTGCCATTGTATTTTCTCTAACTGTTGGTATCCATTAATGCTAGAGTTTTGTGAAAAAGGCACCATTATAAAACATAGGAAATGAAACTTTTTTCTTAACTTACTATTATTAACTTGTTTAAGCTATTTTCTCTAAATTCTGAAATGGTTCTACTTTATGAGGTATTCTCTTTACATATTTTTACATTCTCGTCATTGTTCTCATTTTTTTCTTAATATGTTTGAATGAATTACAATTAAGGTTTCTTGGACTTCCTAATACTCATATTTCTATCTGTAGAGAGTATTACCCAATAATTAAACTATTTTCTTATTCTAACTTAAATCATTTTAAATGCTTGAATTCAAATTAGATGATGAATCAACTGAATTGTGTGGCAAAGGAAATTTAGGGTTTTGCTCATTTAAGGATCGAAAACTAATGAACTAGGCATCTCCTGATTAAACAGTAATCTACATAAATGGCATAATATTTACATTAACTTTCAACCTGTCCACAGTTCCTCGATTTGTAGAAGATAAATCTAAGGTGGGAAGTTTTTATTGACTAGAAACTCGATTTCTCTCAATCATAAAATAATAAAATATTCAAATTTTTATATGAATTCAATTTAATATTAGATAATAATATCTAGACTAAAAGTGTACTTTTATAGCTTATAATGTTATAAATGAATTGATGATTAAATAATATAGGAAATAAGAAATAAACATTTATATTAAAGTGACGCATAGTTAATTTAACTATTAAAATTGTAAAAAGGCAAAAAATCTTTAAATAAATTAAATGTATTGGAATCCAGATGATGTATACTTGGCTTTAATCGGAGGATGTTTGATAGGAGTAGCAACAAGCATCCATTACATGCTGATGGGTAGAGTGACAGGATTCAGCGGAATATACTATAGTTTGATCACTTTTGATAAAGGCTGGAATTGGAAACTAAGTCTTATGAGTTCTTTAATTTTGGCATCCTGTATAATGTTCAAAATTTATGACAATGGGTAAAATTATTTAAACTAATTAAGATAATCATCTATTTTAAATGGTGCATCTGTATCGTATAACTCAGAAAAAATGTTAACAGGAATTGGTTGGGGAGGAAGTGTCATAAGTGGGTTTTTGGTAGGCTTTGGAACAAAGATGGGAAATGGTTGTATAAGTGGACATGGAGTATGTGGATTGCCTAAATTATCAATGAGGTCGATTATAGCTGTATGCACCTTCATGGGGATGGGATTCATTACTGCTACTTTTAAATATTGGGGTATTAATAATATTTAATTTCCTTTAGTAATTAATACAGACTAATATGGACCTACCAAGAACATCATTCCCGTGAATGACTATTAATATATTTCGACAGGAATTTTATGCGCAAGTGTAGCTCTTATTGTGTTATCCTTTGTGTTATAAAATATCTAGGATAAATCAAAGATTATTGATGTTGCAGTAGCTTCCTTAACAGGATTCATTTTTGGACTAGGATTGGTTATTTCTGGAATGGTTTAGAGATTGAAAATTGTCAACTTTTTAACCATTAGTTAATAATGGGATCGTAATCTATTATTGTATTTTTAGCAAGTCTTGCTTTTGTAATGATTACAGCAGTGGGCATAAATTTCATCGCCTTTAGAATTTTGGAAAAACCGGTATTCAATACCAAATTCGAACTTCCCACTAATAAGACAGTTGATTTGAAGCTTATACTTGGAGCTGCTATATTTGGAATGGGATGGGGAACAGGTGGGTTATGTTTTGGTCCTGCTTTTGCACTTTATCCTGAGTTCACAATTTAAATTGGAATAATATTTATGGCGTTTTTGGGAGTTGGACAAATAATTGCCAACTTAGTTGTTGAAAATATCAAAGATGTAGAAATAATGTCGAAACCATTATTATGATTATTATCATATATATTTAAATATTTAATAATATGCCTCCTAAAAGATTGCATCACAAAACTTATTCATCAGAAATATCCCCTTCACAACCTTTTGGTTATCATACTCACAGAGACTCACCCAAAATTTCTAAATCTCCCACTTTACAATTTGATTTCAAAGTAATCAAATTCTAAATTTTCATAGAATAGCTAAAAGGTATCTATTGAATAAAACACTTTCCTTAGATAGATTGGTTCCACATCCAATCTTTAATAAGTATAATAATAGTAATATATTCTAACTATTATCTGAGGAAAATTAGTCGAAAATAATTTTAATAATATGATCTCCTTATATCCAAAGGCTTCATCTCGCCTCAATAAAGTTCAAATCCAATATTGTTCCAATCCAATTAAAAAAGTAAATAATAAACCAACTATATCCAAACTTAACCTTATTCTAAATAAAATACTTAAAACTATTCTTAAGGTATAGGAATAGAAACTGAAGATTATAAACAACCTTGGTTAATTTCTCAATTATATCAGAAATTCTAAGAAACCTTGCAAACACAACAATTAAAAAAAAATTCTTTATCTCTAAAATAAAAAACTGATATTCCTTTATTAGATATCTAATAAAAATAACAAGTTGAGAATTTATATAACAATTAATTTTATAAATCTCATGGATCATTTAGTACCCAAGGTCAGAAGATATCATTACCTTAGAATTAAATTCATTCAAAATGTAATGGGTTAGTAATTACCCCAATCCTTTAATTTCATACTCCTAAAGAAACCCTGATGGAATTTCAATCAATTGAATCTCTTACTACAAGGTATTGTTCATTCATTAAAATAGGAAGTAGCCCATTCTTTTTCTGGTTTTATAATATTAAATGCTCAAAATAACACTGCAAGTTGAATTGTCCTCCTAAACTATTCAACATTTGGTTGACATCGTTAAGCAAGAAATAAAGAAAAATTTTGATAACTTTAAATAAAAAATTATAGGAATTTAAACTTGCGATCAATCTATCCCTACTGATTATATTTTGTCTATGACTGAAAAACCTTTATTAATTTTAGATGGGTGTTAAATCAAACCCTTAGTAATAGAACCTGTTTTTGAAATAGAGAATAAAATTTAAACTTCGAGAGTGAGTCTAATAGATTTTGAATTTATGAGATGTATTGGTATGGGTGGATTTTCTAAAGTTTATTTAGTTAAGTAAAGAAAAACAGGAAAATATTTTGCCATGAAATTAATCGAAAAAGGTCCTATAATCTAATAAAATAAATAAAAAATCATCCAAAATGAAAGAGATATAATGTGTTTGATAGATGATCCTTTTGTGGTTAAGATGTAGTTTGCATTTGAATCTAGAAAATTCTTTGTATTTGTGTTAGAATATTGTTCAGGAGGAGAACTTTTTTTTTTACTCAGAAAAGTACTTAATTTCATCTATATAGATTAAAAGAATGTGTGAAAAAGATGCATTCTTTTATTTCTCTGAAATTTGTTTAGGAATGAAAACTCTGCATTCTAACAACATTATTTATAGGGATATTAAACCTGAAAATATATTAATAGATTTAGATGGACATATTAGGATAGCTGATTTTGGATTGTCTAAGCCCAACATGATTGAAACTGAAAACGCTTATTCATTTTGTGGATCTTCTGAATATATGGCACCAGAAATGTTATTAAAATGTGGCCATACATTTTAATTAGATTTGTATTGTTTAGGTGCATTGCTCTATGAATTAATAACTGGACTACCTCCTTTTTATTCTAGAAACTTTGAAGAAATCTATTAGAGAATTTTAAATTAAAAATTATAGTTTCCACCCTAATTATAATTGTCATCATCAATCAAGCATCTTTTGACAAATCTATTAGCCAAAAATCCAAAAGATAGAATTGATTCCATTGATACTTTATTAAATCACCCTTGGATGACTTAATGGGGAGATTAAAATTTATATAGAGACATTAATTCTAAAAAGATACACCCTCCATATAAACCTGATTATTTCGCTCTCAATTTTGATGAAAAAGAGTTTGGAAAAGGAGAGGGTGAATTTTTATAATTTATTAAACCATTATAAAAAAGCATGCAAGAAAATTGTCCTAAGGAAATTATCTTAAAGGAATTTTATTTCAATAAAAATGAAAATATCTGTAAAGAAGAAAATAAAGCAAATTAAGAAATGGAGTATAAATAAACTCAGATGTCAATTGCAAAAGGAAAGAATGTTGAAGAAAATAGTTCACCAAAACATAAAGGATTCTAGATGAATAAATATAATAGTTATTAAAGATTACTTACTGAAGTTGAACAAAAATTATAACTAACATGAATGAAACTGAGAATGAAAAATAATATCTTCAATTATTCTACTTTATGAAATATATATAAAAATAATGCTGTGTTAATCAATGGACAACCTATTTATTACAATCATACATAGAAAAATAAATTTATCTAATTTTATACACTATTGAAGTCATATCTCATCACTTGATTCTACAGTTTTTATATCTACTCCTATAGAATTAATCATATCTATTTAATTTTTTTAATTCTTCAATTAATCATATTACTGGCTTTATTACAAAGTATAAAATTAAAATGAATTACTTGTTTAGGATGACAATGATTATCCAAAACAGTTTGGAACAAATAAATAGTTATGCAACATCTATTAACTAGGGACCATGCAATGTTATTAATTTGCAAGAAGGAAGTTTGATTAATTTGTTAGAGAAGTTTATTAGCTATTATTATTAATGTCAACATTAACTCTCTTTATAATATTATTAAGTATTATATTTTAGAAATCTAGTACATTATATGGACTCAAATAGATTCTATTTTTTCGTTTATTAAAAATAACTATGCTGCTATGATCGTTGTTTACATGAAAGTTGGTATCAACCTTTTGTATTTTCAATTTCTTCTTATATAAAATATTTTAATTAGTGTTAACCTACAAAGAGTCATCAGGAAGGTAATCAAAAAACTAATCATTATTTATCTTTTATGCCTCTTCAATTTTTCCTTCTTGTAAATAAAGTTCCACGTATAAATTTTTAATAGCTAAGAGAATATATTGGCATTCATAGTTGTCAATTTCTTCAATTGGTATACCACATTTTTTTGAATAACTTTGTCTTAATTATTATACTTTCTCAAATAAGATTGGATTAATACAATTAATCTCTTATTTCTATATCTCTCTTTTTACCAATGAATTATATTTATTTTTTAAGGTGTTTTCTGTTCTTGCTCTACCATATAGAATAGATAATTCAGACCATTTCTTGCCTCTAATCAAAATCATCTTTAATAAATCGATTTCTTATTATTTATCCCAAGGCACACTAATTTAAATATTTGATACTTAGATATGTTAGGATCTAATCTATTTAACCATCGCTCTCTACATTATTTTGGCTCTCTAAATACCTTGGTTGAGGACCGTTTGAATATTTCCTTTGCTATTTATGACCACTTATTCTCCCTACTCGATTTAATAAACTCCCTAAATATCAAACAATCTTCTTACTCATGTACTGAAAATAACAATTAATCTTCCTATTCTGTCCAAGGCGTTTAAGATAATGGAACTCGATATCTTTATTCCCATTTCAATCTACACTGATGAGCATTCCTTCCTAAAATAGTTTTAGAAATTTCTCTCCATTCTTCATATTTCTGTAAGGTTAATAAAATATTTACTAATAATCTATTATCCTTCAACCCTTTATATAAACAATATCGGATTACTATCCAATAAAACAACTTTTTTTCAGGTTCACTCCACTTTATGGATTTCTTTCTTCCATTTTACCTTAAAAATTGAATATAACAGTACAGATTAAGCTTAAATAACACTATCGCCTATTCAACTGTAGGCCAATTTTTAAAATCCAACCTTAAATTATCACCAACTTTAGATAACATTTCAAAATTTTCTTAAATAAAAGATGTTTTTCCAATAAAATGATAGAACTCTTCTATTGCGATCTCTTGAGAAACGACTATAAACACTTTGAATAGAGCATTACCCTTTAAATCCTCCATTTCAAAATTACTGGGCACATGATGATCATTTTTATTTTTAGTATTTTTTTGGGGATTCATTTTATTATTTAATACTGAAAAGAAACTTTATTATTACTATAGCAAATAATAACGATTAATATCATTTATTCCTTTTCTGGCTTCATAAGAAGAATTAGATTAAAAATATTACAAAAAGAATCATTTTAATTGGCTTCATTCTAATAAATTCTTAAACTGATTAGTATTATTAAGTTAATATTTTGATAATTAAATTGTAATTATTAATATTTATGGGGATTGTAAATAATTATATTAAAAAAGGTACATACAAAATTGTATTGATCTCATTTATAAGAACTGTTATCATTTTAAGCAAAAAATTTAAGAGAAAAAAATTTGTAAATAGTGCTTAGCCAAAATTAGTACTGCATGGAACGATAATAAATTTAATTCTTTTAAATGCTAAAAATAACTAATATAAACGATAAAGTTTTCCAAAGACTTGATTCCAAACTTAACTTTATAGAATATTGATTATTTATTAGATGAAAATAATGTATAAGGATTAAAATGAATAAAATTAAAATTGAAGTATTTTTGTATATTAAAAATAGTTAGACACATAAAACCTGAATTTTTTAGATATTAAATCATTTATAATATTGTAATTTTTTTCAATCATTTAATAGATTTATCAATTAATAAGCACTATGTATGCAATTATTTGTCAGTGTTGAGTACCCTTTCTGAGCAACATTATTTGCACCTAATAACACCTTTAAAACCGAAATTGATCTTTCTTTAAAATGAATATTTACCTTTTGAGGTAGATGTCGTCGGTTCTATGATAAATATTTATGGAATCAATTGAAGATGAATCAACTCTGGTAGCATCATACCGATAATCTTCATGATGGAATCCTATAATTAAACATTCCTTTTAATTTTATATAGTAAATATGATATCAGGGTGCTCCAAAAACCAAAACCAACGAACTTATCTCCATTTAAATTAGATCTTGGTAATGATTTCACTTTCGAAATCTCGATCAATTAGTTTATATTTTGGGAATTATTCGCTGGGATAATAATAAGTGTTTTAGCTCCCAGGACGTTCATATTTCATGTTATTGCTTGAACTTGAACTTGAAAAACCATTACTTCCAATTATAAGGAAGAGTATTATGATGAATTTCATGAGATGTGCTCAAATATTGTAATATAATTACATTCAATTTCAAGTTCATAATAGAATTAGAGAAAAACATTTTCAAAATAGATTAATAAAAATAAATCATTTATCAAAGATTTCTATATTCAATCCATTTTCTATTAAAACTATGATATTTATCCAAACTTACTAACTGTTCTTAAAATGGCTAAAGATAGTTAATAGATGGCAAAGATAATGTTGACCGAGTTATTTTCATACTAATACACTAATTAGTATTTAATTGAATCCCTATAAAAATAAGATTTATTGTATCATTTATACTATGTTATTGTATGTGAAATAGATTTCAAGCTTTTTAGTATTATCAAATTAATTCATTATTTAAAAATGGATAAAATATCCGAATTTTATACATCATTCATATAAATATCTATAATCGATTGGGTGTTGATATTTTTTGACAAACCAAAATAATTAAATTTTTGGTTCTAATCTTTCCGGAATGGTAAAAATCTCCAAGGAGTGTTTTTTTTTATTTCATTCAGGAATCTTATTCTTAATTAAACAATATGTTTACATATTTATTGGTAGTTTTGTGTCTCGTCCTCAATGGATCAAATTAATATGTTCTTAATATTTCAAAACTTTCATTATCGATTTAACAATTTTTCATTGAATAAATTTTTTATTGGGGCAAATTTTATTGGATTTACAATTTCTTTTTCCAATATGATTTACTTTTCCTTTTAAACCCAGAGTTCTTGTTTCTAAATCTAGTTTGAGACATTGCTCTAAATTAATACAATATCTTTACTTCCAAATTAATAAATGACATTATTTAAATGTCCTTATAGAAAAAGATAGTGTTATTTTCTAATGCAAAAAACAATACATAGTTTCCTAACCTCTTCCTGTCGTGACAGTTTTGATAGTTAAGATATTATGTTTCATTAATAATTAATAGTATTTTTATTTATGCTAATAGTTTTGAACCGCAATGACCATAATTTCTATATAGAATAATTATCATCATATCTTAGTTAACGGTTCAGCTTAGCAAATCAAGAGTGTAAATTCAATATCATTATGAATGAAATAAACACAATACTTGCTAATTAATATTATCATTCTTTTGTTCTTCTGTATATGTAAATCAGATCAAAATAGGAACTCCACTTATTTTATACTATTTATATAAGTTTTTATAATTTTATGACAATTCATTATTAAATATGGATATGAATTTAATTTTGTTTGTACCATTTATTTTCTGTGATTTTTCTTCATTATCACTTTTTCTAAGTGCACTCATACACGTTTTTGAATCTTCAACAGAATGGTTATCAGAAATTCACAATGAGTTTTTACCTTTAATCTGCAAGAACCAAATAATAATAGCCATATCCTTAGACATCAATCTATACAATTTTAGGTCACTATAAATTTGCAATCAAATCGCACCTACTTTTTGGTCCAATTTCCATATCTCATGTAAAATTAAAAATAATTATAATAATATTAGACAACTCTTAATGGGGTACTCGTTAATTGGATTATTTTATAATTTCTGAAAAATTGAATAATGGATGATTTCTTCATCAAATTTTAAGATTTTTTCGATAAAGTTAAAGACATTACAAATGTGAGATTCACTTATATGAAAGAGTTATATAATCTTGGCCTAGATTAATTTCCAGATAACTATTAAATTCTGAACATCTAAAAGAACAACTAGGCAAGTATCCAGTAAGGTGCAAATAAATTGAAGAAGAACTGGACTGATGATGATAAAACAGTATTAATTTGGTTGGTTGGAAAATACTTGGCCTTTCAAAAGCGAGACTTTAAGCATATTGTATTGAATTTGTTCATATGAATTTTATAGAGTGAAGCTGATTGGATCAATATATCTTCGATGATGCAGAGAAGAGATGCCTTTCATTGTAAATAAAAGTGGCTTCAAATGTTAAGACTACCTTTACAATAAGCTCCATGGACTTAGTAAGAAGATGATGCACTTCTATTAATTATTCAAGAATATTAGAAATTAAATAAAGGCAATAAATGGAGTCAAATTGCCACATCTCTCAACAAACGCACTGATAAAAGTGTTCATAGAAATGGGAAATAATGTAGGGAAAGATGGAATAATCATCTGAATCCCTCTATTAATAGGTAAAAATATAATTAACATTAAGAAAACCTTGGTAATTATCTGAAGATTTAGAGCTTATGAAATTGGCCATTTTAAATGGAAAAAAATGGGCTTAAATTTCAAAATAGTTAAAACTGTAGCGAAGTGAAAATAATGTAAAAAATAGATTTAATTGTTTAATGAGAAGGGAAAGAAACAATAAAGTCTTAACTTTTTCAAATGAAGAAAGTGATCCTGAAGAATAAGATTCGTTTTCATCTCACCCTTCAGCAGAGGAGTTAAGTTTAGAAGAGTTAAGAATAATAAATTAAAGTATCAAAAAAATTGAATGGAGAATGAAATAAGATGGTGGTGATCCTTATGATGTTAAATAAGAAGATTTTGATTAAGTTTCAAAAAAGATTTCATCAACTCATTAGTCAATAAGTATTAAATAGTAATAACAGAAAGAAGTATAATTAAATAATGCTATTCAAAATAATGATAATAAATAAAATGAGGATAATAATATTAATGATTATAAATAATTAGAAAATTCCAATAATAAATAATAATAAAACATCTTAACATTCTAAATTATGGATATTACTTAAATCTCTTAAGATGAGTAGTTATAATTATAATCATGCTTAATTAATAAAGAGAAAAATAGAATCTATTTTATCACATAAGAACAAATTAATCAATTCTCCAAAACCTAAATATAAGGTAATCTCAACAAAGATTCAGTATTAAACTAAGGATTGCTTGGTAATTTAAGTAATCCTAGTCTGCCTAGTTATAACAATCTCTTAAGCAATATACGCTTAAACTAAAGTGTTGAAGATCCCATACAATAACATTAATTGTCACTTCAAGAGAATCAGCATAGTATAAATTCTTATTTCCAGCTTTTTCCATTCAATAACTATTAGTAGTAGTATCAAGTGGCTCCTTAGAGTGTCACTTAAAGATCCATCTTGAATTTTCCACCTAATTTGAATACTCAAAACTTTTAGCAGGTTCCTAATTACCTTACAGGATTCAATTATCATGTAGCTTGCTATCCATAATAATAATATAATTAACCCATGTAAAATAGTGATTAAACGTAAGGATGAATTTAATGTTTCAATTTATAAATTAATTAACTATTTTCTAAATATTTTCACAATCTTAGACTACTTCTATCTAGAAATAAACTGAAGCTAATTTTCATATTAAACATTATTATAGTGAGTGTGTGTTTTAATTTTCAACATTAAGTTATAATTCTATTTCTTTATGCATTTATTCATATAGTAACTTCTGCTGAAAATTTACATCTTTATTTCATATAAATAGTTAAAGCACTTTTTTTTATTTAAAAAAGATCATATAAAGTTAGATTTAGCAAAATTCAAAATAATTTTCTCTATAAATATTATCAAGCAAATTACTGTTCAAATTTATCATCCGACTGACTCAATATATATTTTGTTAGCTCCCTTGATGATTAATTAATACTTTGCTAGAAAAATCTTGGGGTCTTTCTCAATAACTATTGTTGTATATTTCATCGAGAGATTTCATTAAATTATTGTGTTTAAAATGTAGTATAATTTAGTAAAAACATATATAATTGGTTAAATCTACCTAAATTCTAATTTTTAATATATCAAATATAAACATCTATACTTGACTCTTTATTTTGTTGATTTTTGTAAATACTATATGATTAAGGCACTTCTACAAGCATTCAGAATTGGTATGATTAATATTATTACATATATATTATGATATATAGACAATAACATCAAATTTTAATTTCCTTCCTTCTCTCTGGTTCGCACTCTTCCTCTAATGCTTCCAGAGTCTAAAGTAAAATAGAACCTAAGTATGAATTTTTAAACCCCTAAGATTAATTGAAATGATTACTTCAAATGTCATATTAGGTTTAACAATTTTTGATATATTAATGTATCCACTTTGTTCTAGATTGCTAGGGTAGACTCCCAATTGTTTTCTGTATCTATTTATCAATCTTCCTTAATAATAAAGGAGGATTCCAAAATTATTTTATGCAAGCCTACTTAATTGATAGGATTCTGTCCATTCATTCAATTTCATAATTATTTTTTCATTTGTAATAGAAACCTTATTTTTATTATCAATTCGACTAATCACATTAATATTTGTATTGATCAATTAATTTTATATAGTTACTTTAAATTGCAAAGGATCTAGTGAATAATATTTGAGGTATTCTTTTAAAGAGAAATCTGGATATTTAATCGAATCATCTTTTTTAAGGCCAAATGCCAATGATTAATTTGAGATTATATCATCATTAAATAAACTAAGCTCAAATATCTTTTATAAAGCATGTATCCTAGTTAGATCAAAGATGAATATTTTAGTATAATTGTAACTGCAATTGAGTATGAAGTCTTCCTCACATATTAAATGAGTAATTGCATTTAATAATACATATTTGCTTTCAGGTGAGTCAATCTTTTTATCAGTGCTATTGGTTATTGTAATTGTATAATTATAGAAGGTCAAGGTTTCATCATTAGGATTGAGTTGATTGTTCATTGATATTAATCCAACATAATAATTATTCTAAGATTTATGACAGATTAGAACACTATCTCCTAATCTAAGTGATGCAATTTTAAAGTTTAATGCATATTGCTTCTTATTTAGCAGTTGTTGCTCCTCTAGAATATGATTTTGTTCACTTTCATTTTTCAACTCTAAATCCTAATTTATTAGTTTATTTTTCCTTTTGGAAATATCAAAATTAAATAAGAAATCGTTTAAATCATCCAATTCTTTAGGGTCTTTCTCAAAAATTATCAAAATTGGTATTTTATCCTTAATCTCGTCAATAGTATTTTGATATTTCACCTTCCTTTAAAAGAACACATATTCAAAATTGACTTCGGAAGCTTCTGATAATTTGACATTATCCAAGAAAAGGCCAAAACAAGACATAGGACATTAAATAAGTTTCGAAATTCTATAAAATTATTTAAGTATAAGTACTCATCAACAAATGTTAAAGATAATTTTGGTAATTTGATAGCACTATTCTCTGATGTTTTATGAAATGATATTTCTTCTTCTTACTGAATACCGTAGATTAATTGGCAATACTTACAAACATTTTTCATTTCATCTCTTGAATATTTCTAAATATTATTTTCACTATCCTTTAAATGCAACACCATAATATCTTCCAATACTTCTCCCATACTTCTCAATCCACCAAAGATTATAAACTAATCCTTATACACAATACAACTATGTGAAAATCTTGGTTAGAATACAGGAGTTTTAGATTTAGGTTACAATTTGCTCCAAGTCTATAAATTTAATTTTTTATTTACATACTCTCATTACTGTTTCAAAAATCCAAATATCATTTTTTGGAAATATTGGCTTCTCCTCCTCATCAATATTTTAATCTTCATCTTCATCTTATTCCATTGCTTCCTCCTCATTATCCTTCTATTAGTCATATTAATAACTAAATATATGTTATTACTTATACCCTTCTCCTCCAATGATAAATAAGAATCTATCGCCATAAGAAACAGCAGAATGAGATGCTCTTGGAGTTGGCTATTAAGATCCATTTGCTTTGATCTTCTCAATCTTTATAACAGTATTATTTTCGATATTCTAACCTTTATCATCTCCTGACTCTATTTAATCAAATTTTGAATGTAAATCATTCAGATTTTCAAAATCTAATTTGTATAAATCTTTATGAAATACTAATTGTTTATTGGACTATTGACCTTACCCTCCAAAAATATAAACACTATCCCCTATTTTATTAGCAGTATGACTTTCTAATTTGATCATTTCATCTCCAGTGAAATGAGTTACTTACTAAAATTTGTTTGTTTTTATATCATATAACCAATGTGATTCTGTCATTATATTTTATACTTAATCCCATCCTCCATAGATATATATCAGTCTTGATGATAAGGCTATCATCGAATGACCTTCTCTGCCTTCCATATCTTTAGGTACCTATATTTCTGTCCATTCAGAAGTTTCAATATCAAAGCTCCAAAAATCCCCAAGAATTAATTCATTGCTAGATCCTCCAAAAAAATATAGTTTATTTTATAAACACACGCAACAATGAGAATCTCTACCTGGAGGATGATTCAAAGATGGGGAATTCAATCTTTCCCATTAAAATGTTACACAATCCATTCTATATATTTGTTCCCACTATCTGGGATTATCAGATTTCCCACAACCACTGAATACATACATATATTTATCGTGTAACACTGCTGTATGTCCCCATCTTTTACATGGATAATTTGGACTTTTTCGTTTGTTTACACTCAAAGATTTTGAAATCCATTATGCATTCTTAAATATTTTGGTAGGAATCATAGTGATCTCTTATTGAATTTAATTCATTTTAATATTTTATATTTAATATTATTAATATTCATAATTATAAATATACAAAAATAACAATTTTTGATAACTCTTTTGAATGATTAATAGATAATAACTAAATATAACTTAATATTATTATGTTTATATTCTAATTTCAAATCTAAAAATAATTATATTTGATTATATTCTTTATACTCAAAACAACTACTTTTGTTTTACTTCATACACATCAATTCATTACTTAAAAGTTAATGATTCAGTATAATTTTTGATGGTTCCAATGCTATTATTAGTGGCAGATCAATAGTTAAAGTAATTTCGATAAAGTTTTTCTTTCATGAATAGAGATACATTGAATTTTTTGTAGATTTAGCAAATATTTATGTCATAGTTACAAATCAATTGATTCTGATGTAATGCTCTATTAGATTTACTTAAATAGGTTATTATAAACTTATGTTTTATTTTATACTAATTATTTATATTTTTGGATTGATATTTAATTGAATTACCCGTTTTTATGAGTATATTAATAAAATAATGAAATTGGCAATCGCCCTTGTATTGTTGGTAACATTGGCATCAGCAACATCAACTAAAGATTAAATCCTTGCCCTCCTTTAGACAGGAACAAAGGCAAGTGATGCTATTGATACAGTGTTTGGATTACTTAATGATTTGATTTAATCAAATAATGATGCATAATTTGCTGCTGATTAAAAGAATGAAACAGACGAATGGGTTGGTGCATAGTAATTTTTTAATTAATTTTAGAACAATTGAACAATTCACAAAAATCAAGAGTCTCAACTAAAAATTGTTTTAATAATCAATTGAAAACAGAGCATAATTTGAATAGGATCTCCATGACACCAAAAATTATCTTGCTTGGAATGAACAAAGATAAGATGAAATTGCTAGAAAAATCTAAGTTCTTCTTGATGAATAGTGTCTCAGCAATTAATTGTTTGTTAGATCAATCAAATAAAATAGAGAAGCACTCGAAGTTGTCAGAGTACTTAAATAAGATGTTGCAGGATATATTATTAATGGAGATTCATTTGAATTAGTTTAAGTTCACAGTGTTGCTGATAAATTGAAGCAATATAGTAACACATTCTAAGAATAAGAATTAAAATCATTCCTCTAATTAGCCAACAAATAAGAAGATGGTTCTGTAAGTAGTGGATCCACATTGGCAGAAAGAGTTTTGTCTGTTTTAGAATCACTTGAAGCAAATCTTTAAGCCTCACTTGATGCTCTTGAAGTCAATGAAATTAATGCCTCATGGGAATTAGCAGGATGGGTATCTTTGAGTGAAGCTGAAATTTCAACCCTCAAAGTTGAATATGAAAGAAAATAGGTTTATGCAGACAGATTGGCAACTGTAAGAATTTTCATTAATATTATTTTAGTAAATTCAAGCTGCTTTAGCTTAATAAGCCAAATCAAAGATAATTCTCTAAGAATCATAAGATGCTTTAGATTAAGCTTAATCTGATTTAGAAAACAAAAGAGCAGATTATGCTGAAGCAAAGGCTAAAAGAGATGAAGAAAATGCTATCATTGAATAAGTCATCATCATGTTCAAGAAATAAGTAGCATCATGGTCAGGAAGATGAGATTCATCTTTTTATTCAAATATATTCAATATTTTCTTAAGTTTTATGTTTATTACATTAAATAGTTTTAAAAATTATAAACTTATCTAATTAAATTAAGAAGTTATTGTAAGATTAAAAATTCATCTTTTTAAAATTATTTTTTCAACATTTAACTCCTTAAACCTATAGTAGTGCCTCTAAAAATGTTCGAAATTCATCACTTCTATTAACTTTATTAAAGAATTCTTAGGATATATCCCTTTTTACTCTTGTTTGTATATTATTTGGAAAGAACTAATCAATCATTTCATAAACCCTTTTATTTGTTCTCAAATCCTAGACAAATGAAGCAAGGAACAAACCCTCCAATTCACTTTTTGAAATTTAATCGTCTTCATTAATGTCTATAAAATCAAAGAACATAAAGATTCTTTATTCAAGTTATCCTGCTTATAATATTGTGCATTATTTTAAGAATTGTTAAATTTCAGCAGAATGTTTTTTCTTTCTAAATAATTAAAAAGCTATTCGATTAAGAAATATTTTATCCTCTAATCTTAATGTAGGATCTTCTACAATTGTTACCTCTTTGATTGGTAATATCTTTTCAATAATAATCTTGAAATCTCTAAATTCTAAACCTGGACTTCTTAAGTAAAAATCTCCAAATTCATTATACAAATCATTTAATTTAGGTTATCCACTTTGTAGTTATAATGGTATAAAAAAATATTCTATTTTCTTCCAATTTCTTTTTGGAAGTGCAATCCCAATTTATTATTTGAATAATTTTGATTATTCTGATGCTCCTTCCTTCTGTAATTTTTCATCTTAAACAACATTTAGTTCAATTTACTCTAAAATTTCATTTTTCTTCACTTTTAATTTAACATTATGTTTCGTCTATTGGATAACTGTGTGAACTTTATCATAACATGATGCACAAAAATTCTCTTAACATTCTAAACATTCCATAATAGCTGGACATTTTCCACATTCTTAACAAATTTAAATGATACAAGATTTTGTTTCTAGAAATTGAAGTAATCTTTTTGTCAACAATATATTATCAAATTAATAATATCTAATTTTGAGTACATTCAATACTATCATGTCATACTCAGTTATTATTAATTTATCTATTTTCTTAAATCTGGATATGCTTAAAAACTACTATTCTAATTTATTTATTTCAGCATCCAATTATCTAACTCTTATTTCAGTAATTTATTCTAAATCTGCTTATTCCTTTTTCAATTTAATATTTTCATCTCTATATATATAATTAAAATTTATTACCTTAATTCTTTAAAATGCTTTTCCATATCTTTTAATTTTTACTTTGCTTTTTCTTGTTGTTCAACCAATTCCCTATGATTTATTTTATCAATCTCTTCAATTACCCAATCTGGTCTATCTGGTATTAGTTCTCTGACAAGAATTTTTATTAAGGTGACCGCAATTACACAACTTATAAAATACCATAATTCTAAATCATTTTAAATAATTTAATCTATATCATTAGTAAACATCTTTAAGGTTGCATTTCTATGTTTGAAATATAATAAAACAAAATTTGTAAATACTCCTATTGCACTTAAAAATTCTAAAATATTCAACCACTAACCAATACCAGGCATCCTTTCACACTTTATTCTTTTTGTCATATATATTAATTTATAAAGTTTCATTTGAATTTCTACAATATTTAAAACTATCCCTATAAATGGACCTATTGGAAAAGCAGCTGAAAACAAAATAAAATACCCATAATCAGTAACTGCTTCCATGAAATAATCTAAAGTACCTCCAAATTCATCTTTAAATGAATTTAATTCAATAGCATCTGTATCAATCTTAGTTTCAAAAGGTTGATAAACTAATTTCGGATTCTAAGTTTGTTCATGTAATTTTTATTCTAAAATTTCTTCGCTTTCAACTTTAAGCACAGTTCTTGATGCAGATTCTAAAAATGCTATGTCGACAGAACTATCTTAAGATGATAACTAGGCCTATGAATTTTTATTTTTAATAAATTCATCATAAGTCCAAAATTATTCAATTTCATCCAAATAATCCAATGATTTTCCTTCCTATTTTCTAAATGATTTTTAATTTTAAGAAACTTCTTTGATTTTTGAAAAATATATTTTTATCTTAGTTCTTATAATCAAAGCAGGAATCAAGAAGTCAATTAATATGTAATATGCTTTCTTAACTAATACTAGGGGGATGAGAAAATAAAAGATATCCTCTAAATCATAATCATTACTAGTAACTATTATATACATTAAAGGCATATATGAATTTATAAATCTAAAGAATACATTTTTGTAAATTAAAGATTTTTCATAACTTAATTCAAATTTATGATTTTCTTCATCAGCATACCATTTAGAGAAATAATGAAATAATAAATTTAATACTTAGATTGCTATAGCCTATAATGCACCTAATAAAAATACCACACCTTTATAAGATTTAACCTCTTTTCTTAATAAATCAATTCCATAAACTACTCCAAAACTTCCAAAAAGAAAAATAGCTAATAAAATCAAAAAAATAACAAAGTATGCTGCCAACTTAGTAATTTATTAATGCTTTGTCAATTTCTTAGTTATATTATTAATTTCTTCATCACCTGAAAATTTATCTTTCAAAGGACCTTCATAATAAGAGGATTCTACTTAAAGCATTTAATCAATACAACCCCATCTTGTATTGATTTCTGATGTTTTTCTTTTCCACAATTCTGTTTATACAGTAGACCAAATGGTTACAATTAATACCCAATAAGGCAATATTTCAGAGTTGAAATCATATAAAATAACATAGATTTATAATATTAATCCTGGAATTGCAATTATTAATGATATACAAGAAAGATAACTTATCCAAGCAAAAAAGAAGGAAATCTATTCTCCAAAATACAATCTCATAGTAGTTAATGAAGTAAAGTTTCTTCCTCTCCCTTCATTTAAATAATCTTTTATTTAACAGATTGGTTAGGGTAATCCATATAATAATTTTTACCACTCTTTTTTAACTATTTAAATACCTCCTGATGTATGCATAGCATAACAAGAGTCTACTAATTTTGACTTCATTAATGATTCTAAATTTACTGATTTAAGTAAATGTTCATAAACAATTTTCTATCTTTAACTAGATCTAAAGGGTTCAAATTTATTTCTTTGTTTCACTTTGAACTACTCTAAATCATAAGAATCAATCAATTTTATTTACATTTCCATCTCTTCAGCTAATCTTTCCAATTTATCTTCCTTTATTCTTAACATTATATAAATATAATCTTATGATGTAAATGAGAACATCATATAAATTTCAAATTCTGCTTTTTATAAAAGATCTATTTAAAAGTTGATTTATTGTTCTATTAACTTTCGTTAATCAACTAATACAAAAGATTTATTCATTTTAAAATAATCAATTAAATTAACTTTGACTGATTAATCAAATTTTAATACTAAATCTGGAACAAATAATTAACTAGAAAATAGTATTAATTATTCTTAATGATCATATGAAATTTTAGATTTCTTATTAGTTAATGGTTAAAAATTTAATGGAATGACTTTATTTGTAACTTTTTTAGTTTTTTTTGGTTTTAAAATTAGAGTTGAATTCTCTTTTGCATTTGATGTTTTTAAATCTGTTATTTATTTAGCTGATTAACCTTATTCTATTTAAGAGGTATTTTATAATTTCTTTTTTGACTTTTCTGTTTTTACTTTTATTTTAATCTTCAATTACGTTCTATAATATTTGGACTTTTATTAAATATTTTCAGATAGATTATATTAATCCTCAAAATTGGTTTTAATCTTTAATCTTTTTTCTTTATGCTTTTAGAATATTAGTTCAATAGATCGTAATAATTATGCTTAACTAATCAAATATTTCTATTTTTTTATTAATCCATCATAATATAGTTATGTTGTAAGATCTCTTGTTAATTGTTTAGCTCTAAAAAATTCGTTATTTTCTGCTTCTGGATCAGCAAATTTATTTAAAAGAAATTTAATAATATTCTGATCTCCATTTAAAGATGCCAAATGTAATGGTGTATTTCCATGATTATCTTTTACATTAATATTAAGTACATTTCTACAAAAAGTTTGTTTTGTTTAATCATAAAAAGATTTTTCTGCATTTAAATCTTTTAGATGAAAGAGCATAAAGTTTACTCTTGCAAGTTCTTATTTATAAATATAATCTTATTATTTATACCTTTCAAGTTCATGATAATATCTTTCCTTATAAAGTGAAGTATCTTTCCTTTACAATAATTAATTTATTCCAGGAACCTCACTTTTTGTTATGTATTCTAAATAATTACTTAATATTTTAAAATGGAATCCATGTCTCCTTTATTATTTTTTTAATTGCTTTTTTGAATAACCTTGATCAGGCTTCATCATTGATAAATCCAATATTTCAAATTTAATTATTATTTTTAAAGCCTCTGCATTACTACTAAAACAGCAAGCATGAAGACATGTTTATGAATCCAAAGACTTAATGGGAAACATGATATAAATTCTTGGTAATTTTTGTATGATAGTTTTGATAAATTCGTTTATTTTATATTTGCAACACCAGAATAACATTTTTGTATATAAAATTGGGTTTTATAATTCAGCTTCATATTTAGAACATATCTCTTAAAATTCTATAAATTCTGCTTCTTTTCTTCCTATCAATTCACCACTCCAAAACAATTAACAATCTTTTAACAAGTTAACCATATTCACTATTAATGTTTCTAATACTTAAATATGTTGATTTTAGCCTGCTAAATCCATAGGGTATAAACCATTATTATCACATAGAAATGAGAAAGCTTTGTTTTACAATAAAAGTTTAACACTTGCTTCATCTCCATAAAATGAACACCAATGAAGTGGTCTCCATTGGTTATGAGGATTTACTTCATTTACATCTGAACCATTCTCAATTAAAATTTTCAAACATTCATATCTATTTTAATGCTACTTTGGATCATTTAAAAAACAACAAATTTATATTGGAGTACATCCAAATATGTCTGGCTATTAAACATACTTCTTTACTTAATCTTATATTTCTGAAAATTAATAATCCTCACAATCAAAGTCTATTTCTATAATGTCTTCATCTTCATTTTCATTATTCTTAATTTATGATATTTTCCTTTACAATTTTGCTCTATCTTATCTCTTATTATCTTTAAGAAGATTATGATAATCCTATATTAAGAGTTCAAGAATTTTTGCATCCTATCTTAGAGCAGTTTAATGTAATATATTTCCTATTCAGTTAATGCTTAAAAGTACGCTTGTCTTGATCCTAAACTGTGAAATCACTTTCAAATCTCTAATTCTGATTTGATCCAACTTTCTTTACGAAATTATCTTCCATAATAACATCCCATTATTCATCAATTTCATCTTGTTTTGAAATCTATTCAGATCTATTTGAAGGAGAACTAGGACTGCTATGTTATTGCTATAGTCTAGGAGAATTATATTAGGCCCAAGATGATTTTTATAATTAAAGCATTTAATATGTAATATATAACTGTATATTTAAAATTTGAGTGAAAGTCAAAGAAACAAGACATTTTAAACTAAAATCAATTGTTTGTTTTTTCTACTTTAATTCTCGAAACTTCAAAAAATTTGGTAGCATTGAATTTCTTTCTTACTGCTTATAGTGAATTTAGATCTGCAGTTTAAAGTAATGTGCATAATTCTTTAGCACAAGGTTTCAATTAATTTTCATTCTATGTTTTATGAGTCGGAGTTCTATGATTATTATAAAAAGTATTACCTAATTTTGTTAACTAAAAATATAACAGATTGAGCAATTTAGGATGGTTTATATATAATAAATTTATATTCAACTAAAGCTAATTCCAGTATGTATTAAGCTAACGCTTTATTTTTCGAATCTAAATCAGTTGAGTATTTTTATAAAAATTAATAAGCCGTAGGATTACATATATTGAAATTTAAAGCCTATAACATTAAACCTTCCATTTCTAGAACATCACCTTTCACATATGCATTATCTGTAATGTAAACGAAATCCTTTAATGCAGGAGGATAAATCTCTTCATATTTACAAGCAATAAACAAGGCTGCCACACCTACTAACTATAATCTCATTCTTGTAACTTAAGCCAAAGTCAAATATCGATCAATTAATGATATTGTGATGTAAAGAGTTTCATCTTTCAACTTGAATTTAGCATGGACATCAACTAACCAATCAACTAGAATGGCTCTCATTTTAATGTTAATGTCTGGCTATTATTCAGGTGTCATATATTAATTTATTGTATATTTATTCTAAAATAGATTAAAATAATTACTTCCTCTATCAATAAGTGTTGTAGAATTTCATTTGAATATAATTCTACTTTTTATGGATTTGGGTGTTCCTTACTCTTCTCTGTTTCTATTTCTATTGAAATTTTTTCTGATTCTCTTCTAAACATTTTATTTTCTTTATCATCCAAACTTGTAGTAAAGACCTTTGGAATTATGGAAAAGGGTTTTTTATGTTTTTCTACGATCATACCTATTTCCTTGGATTAATGCAGAGTTGAATTTGCTATTTCCTTTCCAAAACATCTTTAATTTTCGATGATCATTCTGTTAATATTAAATAAATTATTATTATCGTTAAAAACTAAACTCTTATATATAAATTAAAGTGAAAAATGGATTTTTTAATTATTTCATTTATATTTTCTATTTTACCACTCTTTTTATTTTAATCTCAAAATTAATAGATCATACAAAGAAAGATACACTAAAATAACATTATAACCATATAATTTTATTTTTTTTAATCCTAATTGAATTCTATAATTAATCAAAAGGTATAAGTTATTTTATAATGATATCAATCTTTAATTAACATAAATAATCATTCTATAAGAAAAGGGCTTCCATGATTAAATAGTCTATCTCTATATCTCATACAAAATTCTAAATTTAATTATTTTAATATAATAGAATTATTCCTAAGATGTTAGCTTTATTTATTCATTTCTAAAAAAATATTGTGTTTATTTTAATAATTTAATCATATGATTCATCAAATTTAGTTTAAGATTTAAAATAATTATTATAACATAAGAATACAAAGGAAATGAATTATTTATTTAATAAAATTATATTAGAAAAGATGTGCGATAATTCTGATTCTTCTGAATATTATTCCAAATCTTCTGAATTGGATTATAAGTAAGAACTGCTTTTAAGTTAAGGAAAAAAGATCATTAGAAACAGCAAAATAGTGAAAGTGAAAATTACTCAATAAAAAAGAAAGTTAAGATAAATGATGATAATGGATAAATTAAAATATCAAGAAAAGTTAGTGATGATTTGATTAAAATTTTTGAAAGATTACCAAATGATTAGATAACTAAACTTTTAGATGTAATCAAAGTAAAGAATTCACGTATTACATTAAACTAAATTCTATTTTTATAGCTGATTTACCTGTTAATGTCAATTTAGATGATTTAATGCCAAAAGATGACAATTTTGTATTAGAAAGTTAATCAGATTCTTAGAAGGGAAAGGTAAGGAAGAGAAGAGAGTCTAAGGAAAAAGAATGTAAATGTTGTAGGCAATTTGTAAAACGTCATCATTGCACACATACAGGATGTGAAAAACCTTGTTAAGTCTAAGAAAAAATTAAGAAAAGTAAGTCATGAAATTTTATTAATTTTTATACTATACATCATTTTATTTATATTTAGTCAATTTTGGCATCCTTATCATATTAAAATTATATACCTTCCATATTTCAAACTTATTCTTTCCCTATCTAAAGAGAAATTCTATCTAATATATATTAATGTCTATAATACCCTATCAAACTTCTTTTTAGGAATATTTTAATTCTTTCTGTATTCATTCTAAGCATATTATATGATGCTTTATTTAGCTGGCTCTGGTTTAAGACTAGCCCATTTAAGCACTGATCTATAAAATTACAGTATTTCTTTCTGAAATTTGGAGTGCATATGATTATTTTAATAAATTTATATATATATTATTTTCAATAGGATAATATTTTTGATTAAGTGATATTATGTAAAAATGATCTGATTGATATTTAAAATGTGATTAAAATATTATATTATACATACAAAAAAGAACTTATTACTAAATTAAAATTTTATATCTTGAAGTCTCCTTAATGATATTATTAAATTTATAATTGATATATTGATAAGCAAAATAGGAAAATCAATCCCATTTGATTTTAGTTAGAAATAGTTTCTCTAAAATAATTTTGCCTTCCTTGTATTTCTCAGATTACTCATAAGCATGAAGCTTTAATATTAGTAATTCATGATTTTACGTATTTCCATCCAAGATAGGTTTAACATTTAATGCATGTTATTTCTTATGTAGTATGTAAACCAGTTCTTAACCTTTTATCTTCTGGTTTCCCTGTCAAATAGTTTATACTTTTATTATTTAAACTGTTACCCTTTATCAAATAGAAATGCTGATCCTGACCTTCCTGTGAATTGCTAAAACTTAACTCATGGAATTACTTTAGAAGTCAAGTAATCTTAGTTTGAAAGATGAACTTTGCAATTTTTACAAGCATAAATTTTCTTGCCTTCAAGGTATTCGAGTATTATTTTTCCCATATTATATTTAATTTTTAATAAAATTATATTATTGAATGCCTTTAAAAAAGGAAGGATTCTAGTCAATAGGTGAGTTTTTGAGTTTCTCTTTATCAACAGATGATTAAGCAACTCCTGACTAAATTAAAACAGCACTTTTCTTTGTGAGATAAATAGTTTCAGTCCTTCTAGGATTAATAGCAGGGTTTTTACATTTATAAGGCATTTTGACAATTTTGGGATTTCTGTTTTTATCAATGGGATTTTCATATTATTATGTCTTCAAATACAAATAAGTACAATTTGCATACTAATTAGATCGATGAAGATAAAATAGAGAATACAGAAATATACACAGAAGGATTAGGAGCATCGGTAGGTGAATTTTTATTAACTTGGACCTTAATTCATACTGTGGCTTGAATATTATGAATATGTTAAATATAAAATTATAGTAAATATGAACATTCTCATATAATCGAGAATTTAGTATTGTATAAAACTAAAAAAAATAAAATGAATAAATCAAAATTAGTGTCTGCAAACTGGACATTACTTTTTTACTTTAAGCCAAACAATCAAACAACTTTCATGGAATTTGTGGGAACAACGAGTCAATACTATTGGATCCTAAGGATTGAGTTAAATTTATAAGGGATTAGTGATTTCTATACCTTGAAGACAAATAGCACATTCAAGGTTAACATTAATCCCTAAATCATCAAAATTTGAATAAATATTTTGTTCTCTTATTTCATTTGTGAATTCCTCCACTTAAGACTTAGTTTGATATAATTATGGTTTCACATGAAACTAATAAAGTATAATGCATTGTTGAATGCAAATGAAAATAGCTACACTTATACAAATTCCCAAGTTGTCTTAAAGTTTAAATATATTGATAGGACAACCTCGATAATACGAGAAAAATATCAATATGCAATAATCCTCTAGAAAACAGAAATAAGTGATATTGGGGATTTAATTGCGTTAGTGACATTTAATGATTTATGGTATTTTGTAAATGCATAAAAGTTAATACATAAGATCCGATAGAATTGGAATTGTGAACCATTATATTGTTATTAGCAAGGCACATCCAAACATCATAAAGATTTGAATTCCTAAGAACTCCACTATAGGATAATCTTCTCTGAGGATATGATTCTCGTATCTATATATTTTCAAGAGCCATCTGTAATCAGTCAACATTAATGTCAAAGCATAGAGACATGTTGAAATCAATAAGAATAATTTGAATTTACCTATTTCTTAAACATTGTCCAAGTGTTTAAAGAATAATGTGCAATGAAGCAGTAGAAAATTAAATTACATCTGAATTTTCATCAAAGTAGCCAAAGTTGATTCCTATCATAATATCATGATCACATATTTACGGTTTCATAATGTGAAGTTGGCATCTGATTAACTTTATAACGATGCACACCTGAACAAAAAGCTTTAAATATTGTTAATGCTGTAAAGATTGTCAAATAATCGATCGCATCATTTTACATTTTTAATTATTTATTTAATCATTATAAATAATAATATCAATGTGCTTTTGATGCCCCCCTTCTTTTATTTCAATGTTCTTTGTATTTCTCAATTATCACTCTTCCATATTTATTTCGATTTATATATTCAATCAGGGTATTAATCACATATTAAAATCTTTTTTTTAAAATTTAATACAAATGGTTAGCAGATTAAGAAAATGTAGAAAAATGAGAGGACATGTATGCCATGGTTTCGGTAGAGTTGGTAAACACAGAAAGCATCCAAGTGGTAGAGGTGTTTCAGGAGGTTTAACACATCATAGAATCAATTTCAATAAATACCATCCAGGTTATTTCCAAAAAGTACCCATCTACTCCTATTCCTACTCTAGACCGGTATGAGACATTTCCATTTGAAAAAAAACACACTCCATAGACCTGTTGTGAATATTGATAAATTATGGTCACTTGTTACAGATGAAACCAGAGAAAAATATGCTAAATCTAAGGACAAAGCTGCTGTTATTGATGTTACCAAAGCTGGTTATTTTAAAGTACTTGGAAAAGGTAGACTTCCAAATTAACCAGTCGTTGTCAAAGCTAAATTCTTTAGCAAAACTGCAGAGAGAAGAATCAAAGCAGTAGGAGGAGCATGCATACTTGTAGCTTGATACATTACACATTACATCATTATAAATTACAAATATTCAATTTTTTGCAAAGTTCTACTATTTAATGATGTTTTATAACCAATTTAAAATTTCTTCGATTTTATTAACTATTAATTATAATATTTTTCACTTTTTAAGTGAATTTATATTATAAAAAGATATTATTAAATATTATATGATCAAATTACCTGAAAGCATTTCAACACTCAAAACTTCTAAAGATAAATAATTTAAAGGTACTTCATATTTTACTATTCAGTCTCTATTACATATTGTGGTGGATGAGGATATTGGTCACAATACAACCTGGCCTAACAATACATTAAATCACTATATCCTTAAGCCGAAGTGACAGGTAAGTCCTAAGATAAAGTAACAGGTGAAATGGAAATAACTGTGACAAGAAATGATGCTAAATCTGAAAAAGTTCATTCTAAATTAGGTGGAGATGGACCTTTCGGATCATAATCAGCAGAAAAAGCTATGAAAAAGCTTGTCAATTTTATTGAAAATTGAGACAAACAAATAACTATATCATTTAAATCATTTTAAGACCAAGCATGAAGAGTTCTTCTTAAATATTTTAGTTGAACTCTGATTTATAAAATAGGATCATAAAATGATATTAAATAAGATATAAAAAATTATTAAAATTTTAACAAATACATATCATCACTATTATTCTTCCAATTAATTCTGATTTAATGCTTTCCCTTCTAATTTATTTTAATTTCTTTTATTAATTATTATTATTTACCTTATTCCTACCTTTTGAGCTACCTACTTAATTTTAAATTACTTCGCTTTAATTAATTCGAAATTGATTTCTTTTAAATTATGACTTCCACATTAATTCAATATTTTTTTAGCAAATCAGATTATTTTATTTTTAACCTTTTGGATTAAAATAGACTTTCAACTTATTGTTATTACTCTATAAAGGATGGTTTATAAAGAAGTAAAAATTGGGATTCTTTCATATTTTTCATTGATAACTATATGATTTGATATAAGTAGGGATTAATACAGATACATTATTTGTATAAACCTTAATACTTAAATCCATAGCAGTTTTTAGATCATACTTTAAAGAGTTATCAAATCATTAGGAACTTCTTAATTAACTTCATTGGTAACAGTTAAATTTAGATTATCAAGTATTCTTCTTCATAGAAAAATTAATCACATAGCTATTAAATATTCTCGCATTCTTTTGCTAGTTATTCTTTGAATTCTTTTTTCTTCTAATTTTATTTAGTCAATTTCTTGTATTAGATATTAAGAAACTGTTTCCATATGAATAAATTATAATAATGAATGATAAATTATCCAAAGCATTACAATTAAATGGAGTACTATAGAAACGTAGTCCCAGTATGATAAAGGGGTATCAGAAACGTTACTTCTCTGTGAGAAATGAAGGATAGTATCTTATTTATTGGAAGAAGAAGCCCCTTTCTTCTAAAGATAAGCCCCAAGGTACTCGCATGCAGGAAATTAAGGTGTCCTTAGTCTGACTTCCATTTCCACAGTTGCCAATGTGAAGGGATCCGATACAGAATTCATTTTAGTGGTGGGCGATCGTTAGTTCTAATTAAAAGCTGAGACTGCTACATAAAGAGAATTTTGGGTTGAAAGCATTTTGTATTTGAAAGAATATCGCAAACAATTAGAAGGCGATAATGAACCTACTTAATAAAAGGTTAAATGGGATGAGTTGGACAAAGACACAATAACAAAAATAAAATTGGAAGTAGAGAAAGATCATTTAGATAAAATCTCAAATAAGATTGATGTAAAAAATGATGAAGTGATGAAATGTAAAGGTATTTTTCCATACCTCATAAAATTTGATGCAAAAACTTAAGATTAATTCATTATTTGTGGATTTTTAATGAAGAAAGGCAAAAATACTACATTTACTAGAGCAAAGAAAAGATGGTTTATAATGATTTCATCTGTTTGTATTACAGGATAGGAAACAGATAAAGTAGGACCTACTTAAGCTGATATACCTGACACTTTTCAATTAGATACTATATACTATTTTGCATATGATGACAGAGGTGACAAAAGTAATTTTATTGCAAGAATTCCTATCTCTGATCTATAAAATATAGAATAGATAGACAAGACATCTGGATAATTGCCTTATGGATTAAGTTTTGAATATAATGAAAGAGTTTATTAATTCTTTTCAGAATAACTTACAGATATATAAAAATGGATTTTGGCTATTTAATGTGTCAAAAAGAAACCAAAGACTGGATTAAAGAATTCCTAACAATTAGAAAAAAAAGAAGATATAATTTTTGAAGGGCCTCTTTAGAAATAATCAAATAAAATTATAAAAGGACCTTTGTCTTGGATCAATGTTAATACTTAGTTAAAAAAGAATTCTCTTAGTTGGACAGCTAAAGATGATTCTTAAGGAAATTAATATGTCTTGTTGATTTATATAAAATAAGTAGTTGGTAAGAGTAGATCTTTTTAAGTAATTTATAATTCATTTATTAGATATTCACAAATGATGATCAAGAATTTAAATTTAAAGCTTAGACTCCTGAATTAAAAGATCAATGGGTTAAGATCATAAAAGAATAAGCAGATACCTTAAAAGGAAGTATATAGAATTTAGAAGAAATATTGGAATTACCTCCAGAAGAAGCCACAAAGATTGATTATAATGAATAAATTAAAGATGAAGATCTATATGATTAGGAAACAGTAACTGAAAAATTTTATAATAAAATGACTCTTCAAATAGAGAAGAGTAAATAAGAAGAAAAACTCAAGAGTAAATCATTCTTCTCAAAACTCCTTTGCTGTTTTGGAGGTGGTGAAAATGAATATGATTATGTCAAAGATAGAGGATTTTGAGATTATTCAATAATCTTTAACAAAATATTATTAATTACAAAATCTTATATAATCAAAAACTAAATTTGAAAATGAATTTTTTGAATAAGATTAGAAATTAGATCCCTTTTTAAAAGTCAGTTCATTTCCTTAATCATAAAGTTGAAAAAACTAAGTAGTAAAAGAAAAGAGAGAACTCCTTACTTCAACACCAATTTCAGTTATAAAATCTATTTTATTAAACTAATATTCTTCTTAAATAGTTAAGGTTTAATCAATTAGAAATCAATAAAATATCTAATAAAAGCAAAGTTAAGCAAACTATAGTAGTCAAAGATCCATATTAAAATTTACATTCATCAATAAATTTCAGTTACTTGAAGGATTAATCAAAATCTTTTGTTAATTAAAAAAGCTTAAAATTAATTAGTTGATAGAACAATTTTACTTCAGATCTGATAGTTTTTTATTTATTTATTTTTGATATTATTTAAGGATAATTGTTATTTTTTTATTAATTGGATTATCGTTATCATTATTAATTTTCAAAAAAAACAATATGTTAAAACAAATAAAACTTAACAAATCAGAATCAAATGATTCTGTTAGTCAATCCTTTTTAGCTAAAGTGGAAAAGAATAGATGTAACTTTAGATTTCTATAACTTTAGAAAGTAAAACTGATGCCATTAACATTTATGATTTAAATAGTATTAAATTGCAAGCTGATGTGATTCTCAAAAATATCGAAAACTAAATTAATAGTATATTTCATATAATAGATAGAATGTTCTTAATGGAAATCCTAAAAAGAATAACATTTTTCATTGAATACTACATAAAATACTGGAAATTAATAATAAGAAAGACATTGGAGCTCTTCTATTAACAAAAAAATTCACTAACCAAGGCCTTTTTCAGCATTATCAGGAATTGCTCCAAGAATTAAAAGAGTTGAAGAAAGAAAGGAAAAAGAAAAAATAGAATCTTAATAGTAAATAATAGAGTAGCATACTTAACCATAAAAATAACCCAAAATAGCTTTAGACTTAAACTAGTTATGTAATCCAGAAGTAATAATGGGAAATTTCAAATTGGAAACAATACTTGGTTCTGGATCATTTGCTATGGTTAGATTGGGTATGGATAAAAATACTAAGGAGAAATACGCTATCAAAATTTATGAAAAAATAAAATTGAATGATTCTTAAAAAATGAATAATGTAAAAAGAGAAATATCCATTCTAAAAAGAATTGAACATTAAAATATTATTAAATTATATTGGGCAATAGAAGATAAAAAATCAGTACTTTATTATAATATAAGATCAATTTAGTTATGGAATATATATCATCATAATCTTTGGCTTCGTATTTGAAGTCTAAGCCAAATAGAATCTTACCAGAAAAAGAATGTTTAAGTTTATTCTATTAAATTGCTATGGCTGTAAAATACTTGCATGATCTAAACATATGTCATAGAGATATTAAATTAGATAATGTATTAATGATGAAAACAAATGTAGTAAAACTAATAGATTTTGGTTTTGCCATTTGTATGCATCCAAATCAAAAAACTAATGTGTTTTGTGGAACACCACATTATATGTCTCCAGAAATCATAGCAAAGGTAAATTTATTAATTTTATTTAATAAGATTCCTCATCATCCTTTTAGTTCAGACATTTGGTCTTTAGGAATTCTTTTATCTAGAATGCTAACAGGAGAATACCCTTTTAAAGGATAGAATGATAAAGATTTATATCGTTAGATTTAGTGTTAAAAATTAAAAACTAATTAAGATAAAAAAATTAATGAAAATGTTATGAAAATTATAAATGGATGTTTAGAAAAGAACATTTAAAATAGATGGAATATTGATTAAGTAATTAATGATCCAGTGTTTCATAAAGATATCTTAATACCATCAGTAAAAAGTTTTTGAATTAATCAATTATAAAAGATATATTAAATTAAGTCACTTTCCTTCCTAAGTCTTTGCTCTCCAATTTTACTATTGAAAACTTTTTTCATTTTACGATGTAAATCTTTATTTTGGATTTTCCATAAGCTTTTATAATTAAACTAAATTATTACTTTTCTTGAATTTTTACTAATTGTTGGTGTAAAAGATGGTTTCATATTTTAAATTTATTCATCTATTTTAATTTATCTATTTTATTAGAATTCTTCTATTCTTTAATCAAAATTCTTTCCTTTTAATTTTTTATCTAAAATCTATGAATATACTTATAAGAACTACTCGACTTGATTATTCATTTAGCACTGGTTAATAAAGAAATTCGCTTTCATTTTAAGAAGCTTCCCAAAGTTTTTTCTCATATTCCTTTTCAAAAAATTCAGCTCTCTTCTTCATAAACCTCTATTATTCTTTAAAGAATACTTCTATTTAATCTTTACTGACTTTTTTTCCTTAAATTTATATAGAGTAATACTTGATAGATATTATTAATCATTGAGTTTTTGATTTAATTATTTTTATTTAGAATCCTTATATTCCTTTTCATATTGATATCTAATATGGATTGGGATTAAAGGATTGCTTTTTATAGATGTACTAGATTTAGATTTTTCTTCTTATTCTTAAGAATTATTTAATTTAGTATATATCTCTTAATTTTGATTATTCAAATAATTAAATTAGCATTCTTTTTCATTGTTTGATTTATCAATGTTTTAATCAATTTGATATTCAAGGTTAATTTTTGAATGGAATTTTCTTTTTTCTAGTTTTTTAAGTTTTGTACAATCAAATGAAGTTTATATATTTTAATGTTTAAACTTAAGGAATTCATCCAATTCTTATTAAATTTTGATACCTTTCTCTAACTTTTTCTTTGAACCTTTGCAGATTACTATTTATTTCTCTTCAAATTAATATCTATTCGAAGATTATTTATTTCCATTATGATTTGAATCCCACAAACTTATAACATCATTGCTCAATTATTTTTCTCTAGATAAAGATAATGAGAATTTGGTTGAATTTGGATCTGTTTTAATATTATTTGTTCTAAAGATTGGTGAAAAATATTATTTTTTAGTACTTTGTTTGCTAATTACTTTAATGATATAAATTTTACATTTTTTATCAATATTCGAAGACGTTTCAAAATCAGAAACAGCTATCTCATTTGTCTCTTAATTAATCAAAGTTTATTGATTACTCTAATTCTATTCAACTTACCCTTTCAAATCATTTTTTTTTTATTCTTAAATAGTTTTATTGTTATTCAAATCCATACCCTTATTTATCTTATTTGATGTCTATGAAGATTTGGCTTTAAAATATGACTCTTTTGTAAATTTTCTCAAATTCATTTAATTAATATTATAATAATTTCTATTAGTCAATTTTGATTAACTTCTTGATTATATTTATAGTATTCATCCTAGAATTTAAAATAATTTTGAGAAAAGTAAGCAAAAATATATAATGGTTTTAAGATGTTTTGAAATTAAATGAGATGTATTGCTGAATAAGAATATAATGTATATTTCTTAAGTAAAATTATTTATGTTATGAATAAATTACTTCATTATTTACTCTTTCGTTTTATTATAAGGTTTTGCAATTAATTAAAGATTTGCATTCATTATAAATAAGATTAGGAATATGGCAATTGTCAATATTAATATTAATTAATAACAATTTATTTTTCATTAAGAATCTAAGAATTTTAGATCTTCCCTTTTTTGAATTATATATTATTATAAAATATTTTACAAAACATTCATTATTGGGCAAAGAGTTAATTTATATTCATCAGTATTTTTTAAGATATTGTTATAAATATACATACTAATTTTTACAAAAAATCAAAACAATAATATTTTTAAATAAAATGTAAGAAAGTAGTGATAATTTCTAAGATTCTTAAAGTTAAAGTTCGGAATAAAGATAAAAAGGAAGTGTACCATCATTTTTAGTAAGACTCTTTGACATTATGGAAGTATTATGTAATATTTCACAATAGAATGATGATCTAAAAGAAATAATTGGATGGAATACTGAAGGAAATGCATTCATTGTAAGAAATTAACAATTACTGGCTGATAAAATATTACCAAAATATTTTAAACATAAGAATTATCCTAGCTTTTTAAGGTAAATTTATTCTAAAAATATGAGATAACTCAATATGTATAATTTTAAAAAAAGTAAAGCTGATGATATAAATTAAAAATTTGAACATAAATGGTTTAGAAGAGACGGAAGAGCCTTATTGACTAATATTAAAAGAAGAAATTAAGAAGAAAATGATGATAAAGATGTTTTATATATATTAAGAATCTTAGGAAATTCCATAAATTGTAGATGAAATTGAATAATTTAAGAAGGCTCAAAAGGAACTAAAAAATGAAATTTAAGCTATAGCTGATAGTTAAAAATAACTATAAATAGCACTCTAATAAATTATGCAATAAAATGAAACATTGTTTTAAGAAAGTTAATAACTTACTTAAGAACTATCAAATATGTAATCAAAAAATTAACAGCGATTTGCTAATTATTCAAATATTTTAACAGAAATTGTTTAAAGATTATAATAAGAATAAGAAGAAGAATTAAGTATTTCAGATTAATTATTTTAGGAAATAGAGATAATAATTAACCATAATTAGCAGGAGAATAAAAAAAGGCTAATGTTATATAAATAAAGCAAGAATAGCTTAGTCAATAATAATAGTTCTTATCTCAATAGTAAAATAATATATCTGCAAATTCTCTTCAATTTTTAATGAATATGAGTGCAAATAAAAATGCATTTAATTTTTAAATGTTTTCATAATTAAAACAATAATAAATGAATATGTAAATGTTTTAAAATGGTTCGCCATAATAACAATAAAATGATGTTAAGAAAAATGAAATAAAAAAGGAAAATGAATAATGATTATTGATTAATAAAATTCTAAATAATTTTATATATTTTTTATATTTAATTATAATACTTTTTATTAAAATTAAATAATTGTATTAATTAACAAAAACTTTAATTAACAAAAACTTTAATTATGGACTTTTTGAATAAATATTATATAATTTAAACTTTATAGATTGCATTTGAAATCTTTAATTAATCAATCTTATGATGATTCAATCCTAATTATAGCTTATAATTCGATTTAATTTTATTTTTTGATTATTAATTGGTTTTTTTCATTATTATTACAATTTATTTTAAAAAATTATTTTTAATAATCTTAAATAAAGATGGGAAACACAAATTTTATTTTAGATGCATTTTTAACAAATTATCATTTATATGATAATCAAGCATTTGATATTTCAGAAAAATGGATAAATTTACTTTTAATACATTCTTCTTTAAGAAATCTTTCATATATCTATAGTCAAACCCCTACCTCATGGGTGTATTTTTTTGTGATTATAATTAGACCTTCGCAAGCAATTTAGATTGAATATTTTTCAATTTTTGGTTTAGTATTTGTGATTTTCCATTTGTTTTATATTTTGATACCTACTATAATTGGAAGTTCATTTTTAAGCACTATTAATACATTATTGAAGGTTTCTTTGCTTAATTTTGTGTTAGAATAATTCAAAGATTCATTTGGTTATATTGTGGGAAGCTTAATTTTAATGTTTCAGATATTCGAATATTTTTTCATTTAATGGACATTAAACGTAAATTAAAAGAATTTTCAATTAGTTAGAATTAGTTTGTTAAGAACGATTAAATTTTTTTTGGATATTTTTTTGATTTTGGGACAAGAATTTAGAATTGATATCATTTTAATCTAAATTATCTCAATGATTAATTCTCTTATACATTTATTAATGATATTAACAGAAAAATCAGATATAAATGTACTAAATAAATCTATCATCTTTTCAATCTAATTATTAACTATATATTTAGGAATTGCTTAATTTATAAAATATGAAAATTCTTATACTTTAATATTGGTACCATTCTTTTTTAAAATTGCATTTGGAATGAGAAATAATAGATCTAATCTCAATTCTAAAGATCCAATTATTAAAGCATCTATATTACTTAAATAGAACAACTTTAATGAATGTTTAATGATAATATTAAAACAAAGAGAAACAAATATTTTAAGAAACATTAGATTAAAATTGATTCTAAAATAGGCTGTCTATGAATTTAATTTAATTGCAAATAAAAATATAAAAGCATTAACAATATAAAAAGATTTAGCTTTAACATTGATTGAAAATGATTCTTAAACTTAAGCAATTTCATAAGAAATTACTTAAATTATAAAATTAAAAATAGATCTTCTATAAAATTGGTATCAAAATACAATTGAAGATATTATAGTGTTGATATAAAAGATTAGAAATACTAGATTAAAATTGGATAATTTTCATTATAAATAATAGGTCGGATGCATTCAATCTCTCACATTATTTTTTTATGCAGAAATTCTTAATGATATAATATAGGCGAATGAAATTCTTATTCATACAAGAAAAAACACAAATCCAACAATAAAGGGATCATTTTCAATTAGAAAAATAAGATATATGATAATAAATTTCTAAGATTCATAGTATTGTATTGAAACAGTTTCTAGTAATGCTCGTCAGTAATATAAAAATAAATTATTGAATGAATTAATTCCTTTTGGTGTTAGAGAACATCATGATGATCTAATATAAAATTTTTTAACTACAGGTTAATCTAAATTTACAAGAAATTTCAATAAAAATTATATTTTTTAAGATGGATTTATAGATTCCATTGATTTTGCAATTGATATTATTTATACTAATAAAATTTAATTTATTACACTTTTTACTACAAGGAACTTTAAAAATAACTCAATTACAATGATAACAAATGAAAATTATGAATTAAAATCTATATCTGAGTCTTTTAATTAAATACCTTTTTTAAAAAAGGTATTTAAGCTTGGTACTTTTGTTAATAAAATAATAAATGAATTAAATTCAGTAAGTTAGTCATGTCTAATTGAAAGTTCCTTATACTACACTCATCCAAATGTAAAATCACGTTAAAGTTTTTTTAACGAAACTTAAGAACAAATGAATTATTATTGTGACGTTAATGTCATTATAAAATAAATTAATGGCTAACCAATATACTATATTTTAGAAATGGTTAACTTTAGAAATTTCTTATCTATTAGAAAAGAAACTGCATTGTAAACTTATGCATCCTTTGCATCTATTAAGGGATTCAATAATAATTGTGATGAAATAGATTAAAATGATGTTCTAATGATACCATATTAATCTGATGAATAAATTAAAAAATTTGATGTAGACTTACATTAATTAATAACTTCTAGAGATGAGGAGTAATATTTCTTGCATAATGATGCTGATAAAAATCAGATAGCATATGAAAAATCTAACACTATAATTGAGTAATAAATTAAAAATTAGTAGGAATATGAAGATTTCATGATTGAAATGAGATCACAATAAAGTTCTTCAATAGAATAATTAAGATAATCATAATTTATTAGAAAATATAGTTTAATAAATAGATTTAACAATCATTTACCTCTAAAGAAACATTCATAGATTCTTATTTTATTTTTTATTTTATGTATTACGATATCAATAATGTTTATAATAATTGTAATTAAATTTACCATATTTTTAGGAATTATTAAGTTTAAATCTTATTGGATTTGCTAGTGATATCAATTTGTTGGAAATTAAGAATTTATTTTTTTAACCATTAGATTAATTTTTGGCTACAAGATGGAATTTATGGACATATAATTATGAAAAATAAAATCACATTATTACACAAGAAGAATATGATGAAATATCTAAATTTTCAATTTCCAATTTAGGAGAAGGATATGATTAGTTGAATTTCAATATGTAGTCTGTATTGTACAAATATGATTTATAAAATTTGCTTTAGGATAAAATTTTATAAGTTTTTTAGTACACGGATACATATAAAAATGAGAAATACAATATGACTTTAAGAAGTGCCATTTAAATACTGTTAAATTTTTAATATATTCTAAAAATGAACTATGTATATGAAAAAACAGTCAAGGCAGATAGTCCATAGATATTTTATAGTTTTATAAATTACCCATTGTTAAGGGATATACTGACTGAATTAAATCATGATATAATGATTGCAACTATTGCTAGAGGGTAATAATTTGAATCAGAACTTCTCACTTTCTTCATTTGTTAACAAGCAATATTATTTATTATAGTTTTAATAATATTAGGATTGAAACGTTTTACAACAAATAAATTGCAACTTTTTTTATCTCTAACATAGTTTGTAGATGATATTTATTTGTAAAGAGAAATAGTTAAACAAAAGTCTTTATTAAGTTTGCTATAAGAAGATAAAACAAAATTATTTTTTTATAAATTTAATCTTTTTGCAAAAGAGGCATCATTTTTATCAAAAAAAATAGATAAAACAGTTGAAAAATAAAAAACACATCGAATGGTTGATTAAAATAAGATTTCAATAACTTAATTCACTATATTTCTTGGATTATTTTATATTATCATTCTAATAAGTCCTGTTGTGAATTATGTTTAATACATGAATTATTTAAAGAAATATCCATTGACAGCCGCCTATAAGAAATAATTAAGTGACTTAAGTGGTGATATACCATTAATGTTTGCTTAAAGAGAGGTATTATATGGAAGAAAAAATTATATGTATTTAGATTCTACTTATTTTGATACTATATTCTAATATGTTTAGGAATCCTTAAATTCAACAATAGCTTTTACATCTACTAATCTTGATTTCTCTAAGTAATTATTAGATTTATGTAGAATATTGATGAGCGATAATTTTGAATTATTTTACAATTAGATTTAAATAGGAAATCTATGTGAATATTTACCAGAGTATTTGATCAATAAATCTAAATTATTATGTCCTATAACAATGAATGGAAATATGAAGAGAGGACTCAAAATTATGCTTGTTTATATCTCGAGTCTAATAGAAACAGATATGGCTATTAACAACTTTACATATAGAGCACGTCCAACTTCTAATGAACTTGAAGGGGCTTATATGATATCAGAGATTATTAATGTTATAAATAAATCATTCTATGATGATTTGATTGAAATTACAACATCATTAGTTGAATAATAGATGGTAATATGAATTTAATCTAATTAGATATTCAATATCTTGTACTTACTAGTATTGCTGGTTTTATTGATTATAATTATAACTGTGATTCGACCAGTCATATAAAGAAATAGTAGAAATATTGTTTAATTGATTTATCTCATACCAGAATAAACTCTATATAATGATGAAGCATTTGAAAGAACTTTAAGACTCCTTATAAATTTATGAACTCTTAAATGTATGTTTAAATTAATTAAAAACAAAAAATTTCATTTCAATTCATAATTCAATGGTTACCCTGTTTTAGCTAATTATTGAGAATTCCAATTATCTATATATACCTCTTATTCATCCTACTTTTCTTCGAAATATTAATATTCTTGCTATTTATTATTTCGAATAAAATCAAGTTCTTTATTATATACATTAACTCCCATAACTTCAAGATATTCATTTGTATCGACATATCTTTTTTTTGGTTTATCTTTAATTTTGTCTGTAAACATCTATTCCAATTTTTTACTATATAGTTTGTTGTGTTTAACTAAATATAGTGGCATTTAATTTACTATTTGTGATCACTTTTTCAATTTACTAAAAAGGGTTTTCTATAATCTTAGTATTAAAGTTGCTTTAAATGTCTGATAATACAAAATTCTCTTAATAAGCTAAATGTTCAGCATCTGGATCCTTGATAAATCGGTTAACTAATCTGCTAGATAGAGGGAGACTTTTTTATTTAGATGATGTTATTAAAGTGAAAGGAGGTCTTTCATTTTTATTATCATACCATCTTAGTCTCATATACCAAAGTCTATTATTGTATTTCTCATCTTCATTTTTTAAAGATTCAATTATGCTTATCTTTTGATTTTTTTCTCTATAATTATCAGATCTAATCATAATTGTATTAAAAGGATTCCTTTCACAATTTGATGCTATCTAATTATTGAAAAATTCCCATTTTTCTTATTATAAATCAAATTTATCTAATGTTCTTTTTTCTCTTGTCACTGCATTTTGTAAATGAAGAGGAAGGACTTATTCACATTTAAGTTTTTCTTTTATATTAGTTTCTATTCTTTTTTTAGCTTCAACCATTTTTATTAATGCTTCTTATCTTGGTAACATTTTAAATTCTCCTCTTGGTTTTTTTGGTGTTTTTCTTTATTATCCCATTCCAGAAATTTATGATTAAGATTACTATAACATAATTGGTTTGACTGATGATGGTACTTCATCTGAAAAAGAATCATCACCATCTCCTTTTTTTTATTTAATAACAACCCTTTGTCTGTTTCTATTTCTTACAGACAAAAATTATTCAGGTTTTCCAACAATAGACCATTTTACAATCTTATCTTTTTTATCATCTTCATATCTGGGTCCAATTTAGCTATCAATATATTTTTTTCTTTCTTCATTATTTATATCTTTTATATACAATTTATGAATACCATCAAAAATATTTCGAATATTATGAAATGAATTCGGTTTCATAAATTTTGATGAAGTAACAGTTTAAGAGAATTTATCATCAAAATTAAAATCACTCCCAGTGCAAGCAGCTGTAGTTATTGGTCTAAAGCTATCTTCATTTTATTTGATACCCAAATCTACTTGATGAGATAAAAAAAGTTTTTCTTTTTTATTCATTATATAATTTATTAATAAATTTCAATATGACTTTATCTAAAGTATTTTATTACATATTTTATTCTTTAATTTTTGTAAACCTATATAATCACTTTAGTTTTAATTAAGTTTCATTGTTTTTTGGAATATGTGATTATAAGGTTAATTAATGAAATGTATTCTTTTTAATTGTTTATAATGTTTTTAATGAATTAATTATAAACATATAATATTATTCAGAGTTCAATTATTTCTTGGTCCTTAATATTTTGTTCTTGATTGCTATTCTAAACTTTCATACATCATTATGGGTTAAAATAGTTTAAATTTTTGAGATAATCTATTGGTTTTAGTTAAGGAGTCAAGTAGTAGGGCTTCAAATTTCCTAACTTCTGGTGAATAGATTTCACTCTCATTATTGAAAAGTTAACTAGATTTGAATTAAGATTCGGAAACTGTAGGCAGGGAAGAGGTTTGAATCTTGAGATTAGACTTCTTTTTCATGAGATTAATTTTAGGCTTATTTTCATTTATTTAAATCATTAATACTAATTCTGATTTAGATTTAGAATTTATTCATTTAATTATAACCCCAAAATATTTGAAGACGCAATTTTATTATTAATATCGCCATAGACACTTAAAAATAAAACTATGTGATTTTATTATTGATTTTTATTAGTAAATAACCACTTTAATAATTTATATAAATTTCACTATTTTTTTGGATTCTAATTGTACTTAAATAAGAACCTTAATTAATTCTGATGAAATAAAATATACTATTCACAAAAAATTACTATTCAATTTATAATACAATATGAAAATCAAATAAGTATTATTAATTTAACATCAGCAACAATATTAATTTGATATTTAATATTGTTTTATTATTGTTTTATTAATCATATGAAAAGCGAATAAGCATTAAACTTGTTTTGTTGTGATAAAAAATTAATCAATACTTTACAAAACTGTAATAACACTGCCAGAATTGGATCAAATAATAGAAGAACTTCAATTCTATTAAAAGATTTGAGCAGCGGAAAAAGGGACATGAAATTACTTTAAAAAAATTAAGTTACAAACCCAAAAGGATTTCTTGAAATTTGTAAAAGTTCTAAGACCTTAATCAAATAAAAAAGTATATTGAATTCGTTATTTAGGTGATGAACATTTAAAAATAACATAAACAAGGGTTTAAAGAAAATCTGCCAAAGAAATAGATGGTTAATAGAATCTCAAAGAAGGTGATACCTATAAGTCTATATCACCTAAAGTTGTGATTAACAATGACAAAATCAATGTTTATTTTGTAAAGGAAGTCAGTAAATACCATATAAATACTGAAACAAAATCACCTAAAGAAGAAACAATAAGCACTGAAAATACTCTTATTTTATAAGAGATTTAATAGTAAAGAGTCTATCTAAAAACATCTTAACAACAAACTACAACAACATCAGGAAATAAGTAAGTCTTCTCCAACATACCCAAAAGTATGTTAAGTAATCATAAAAGCTTTATAAATTAATCAACCAAAAAATTATAAGACATTAAAATTCACAAATGAATTGTTTCATAATTTGACAATATATTGAGATATAAGTTTAATGTTATACAGTTATTAAAATTCATTTCAATTTTCTTTAAAATGATTGTTTTTAATTAGAAAATAGTTAATTCAATTGTTTATATTTAATATTTGATAAAATAATTAAAGTGATGTGTGCAAATTGAATTCATAATAAACTTTATGATTACTCTATGATTGAATTATTGGTGTAATAATAATTATTACTATATATATATCTCTAAACCTTAAGGACACTTTAATCATTTCTAATTTAATTGAAAATTTGAGTCTAATAAATATCACAAATTAATATTAGTAAATTTTGTTATTTTAAAATTTCTAAGTTTTCATTTCCAAAATCAAACATTAGATTGATAAATAGAAAACATTTTATTCTCCAAATTTATTTTATAATAACAAATGGCAAATTCAGTAAAAAAATAATTTTTTTTTTTTTATTCATTAGTTGAGATGGAATTTAAAGAGAGTTTATTAATGGTAAAATGTTGGGAAAAGTATTAAGAGACACAATTGATTTAATTGTTTATAAAATTATATTTCTATATAAAAAATTTGCGTTTCTTATTTATTTTTAGGCTACTCTATTTTTTCAATACTTAAATCAAAGTTTTTTTTTTTATATCTATATAATAATGTTTAACAACTAAGATTTATCATTTTGTATTGATTTAATTTAGAATACGTGGTATGTAATAAAAAAACTCGGAATAATAATTTTGGAATTTCTAAAAATCTGAGTTATACAAAGTATTGAATGAATTGAATATTCTATATTTACTTATAGAATATATGATTTAAGAACTCACATTATTCTGAGTTTGAGATAATAAATTAAAATAAACTTAGATGGGTCATTTATCATCATTACTAAAGAAGAATTGGATTCTTTGGAAGAGAAACTGTTTCTGTTCAACTTGTGAAATTATTTTACCATTATTGTTAATATTGGCATTGGCTGGAATTAGGTAACAGTTTGTTTAATCCATTAGAGGTGTTGTAGAAAAGACTAATCTTGATGAAACTGCCTTTTTATAACCTGAACTTGAATGGAAATCATTAGATCCCAATGTTCCAGTGATATTACCTCCTTTGATTGATGAAAAAGATATAGAAATTAAGCTTAGATTTATGAATAAATGGAATGAGACTTTGAATTTCATTTAAAATCTAATGGCTTTAGATAATAAAAGCAGATTATTTGTTTTACCTAAAATGAAGTAAAATATTTAGACAATATTAGAAATTGCATAGACAATTACAATTATTAATAAGAAAGAGAATGGCTTAATGGGAATGTGGCTCTTGGACCTAATGAAAACCATTAGGTTGTGAAGGAATTAAAGTATATTTTTGAAAGTAAAAATAATTTCAATTTAATTAGCTTACTATAATTATACAACGATGATATTTAATAATAATGAGGCTCTTAATGAATATACAGCTGATAAGAATTATGGAAGAGATGGAGTACCTAGAGTATGTTTCGGAGTTATGTTTAATGAAACTGCTGGAAATAATATTTATGATTATCAATTGAGATTTAATTCAAGTGGATTTAACGATTTTGAAATTCCACCAACAAATTTAATGGAAGTGGATCCAATAAAATATTAAGATTATGGAAAAGCTAATTCATATTGGGAATCTGGTATGTTAACAGTATAGACATTTGTTGATAACATAATATTGAGAATTGAAACTAATAGCTAAGCTACAATATCTCCTAAATTTTCTTATGGTATTTTATAATTTAATTCTATTAGTTCATCAATAAGAAGGAGTAAAGGATGAATTTGCAACATTTTTAAGAGGATAATTTGGTGTATATTTGATATTGCCTCTAATAATTATATATTTAAGAATGACTTACGCTATGATTTATGAAAAAGAGAAAAAGCTAAGAGAAGGTATGAAGATGATGGGATTGAATAACACTTCATTCTATTTATCATGGATAATCTAATATCTCATAATCTATACAATAATTTCAATAATTGCTACAATATTATTATCTGCTATAGTATTTACTCACACAGATGGATTTGTATTATTCTTGAATTATTGGCTATTTTGTATAGTCTTAATATTCTAGTCTATGTTTATTAGGTATAAATTAATTTAATCATAGTGTATTTTTTACAAGAGCATTATTTGGATTAATAGTAGCAATAGTTTGGTATTTACTAATGTATATGGTAATCAGTTTAGTTGGTAGTGGATCAGAGATTGTTCCTGAATCATCATATTGGGGTGCCTCAATATCTTCCCATGCTGCTATGTCATTTGCATTTGATGTTATGGTATTGTTTGAAGCTCAAGGTGGAGGTGTTTCAATGTCAACAATATCAACAAAAGTTGAAAACTATGCAGTTAACATAGCTTTGATAATGCATATTTTGAACATATTCTTTTACTTAATTATATCTATTTATTTGGATCTAGTATTTCCAAATGAATGGGGTAAGAAATTACATCCTTTATTTTGCATTCCTTATTTTAATAGATCACATCATACTGAATAATCAAAATTAATGAAAAAGTCATCTTAAGTCCATCAAGAAAGATATGAAGAAGTAGAATAAGCTTTGAAAGATTAAGAAAATAGAAAAGAAGTACTATAAATCTCTAATCTTACCAAAATTTATCCTAGTGGTAAATAAGCTGTCAGTAATGTAAGTTTGACAATGTATATTGGTTAAATTTATGCTTTATTGGGACATAATGGAGCAGGTAAGACTACTACCATTTCAATGTTGACAGGTCTCTTAGATATTACTGAAGGAGATGCAACAGTATTTGGATATGATGTAGAAACATAAATTGAGGAAATTAGATAATTTATGGGAGTGTGTCCATAACATGATATTTTATTTGATAATTTGACAGTCAAAGAACATTTAGAAATGTTTGCCACTTTTAAAGGAATGAAACCAGATGATATTCCTGCAGCTGTTAGAAGAATGATTGAAGATGTTGATTTACTAGAAAAGACTGATTATTTAAGTAAGAATTTATCTGGAGGATAAAGGAGAAGATTATCAGTTGCTATTGCTTTTATTGGTAATTCTAAATTAATATATTTGGATGAACCTACTTCAGGAATGGATACAAGTGCAAGAAGATATATTTGGGAAATGCTTAAGAATTATAAAGAAGATAGAATCATTGTCTTAACAACTCATTTTATGGATGAAGCTGATTTTCTAGGAGATAGAATAGGTATTATGGGAGAAGGTAAATTACAGTGTTCAGGAAGTAGTGTATTTTTAAAGAATCAATTTGGTAATGGTTATAATCTTACTATTGTAAAAGAAAGTACTTTAACTGAATCAGATCCAATTATTGAAGTCATAATGAAGACATGTCCTGAAGCTATTTTGATTTCTAAAGTTTCTGCTGAAATTCTCATGTAATTACCTTTGAATGCAGTGGATAAATTTCCAAAATTATTTGCACAATTAGATAATAATTTGAAAGCTTTACATATTTAAAGTTATGGAATTAGTATCACAACTCTTGAAGAAGTGTTTTTAAAGGTAGCTTAAATAGGAGCTGGACATCATTAAGTGAATGATTATATGGAAATGGAGGATAAAAATAAACAGGCCATTGAAATTGATGATTTCGATATTAATACAATTAGAGTTACAAATTCAACTCAATTATTTTTCAATCACACAATTGCTTTACTTATGAAAAGAGCAAGATTTTTCAAAAGAGATGTAAAGAGTTTATGTTGTGAAATTCTTTTACCTTGTTTGGTTGTACTTCTTGGATTGATCTTAATGACAATAGAATTTATAACTGAACCAAATGTTATTCTTTTAACACCTCCTTCTGAATGTTATGGTAATGGAATTCAATATTTATGGGGAGGAGTAAATGACTAATCTTTATTTTCATAAATAGATTTAGAGATGTATAATTCAACTATTCAAGTTTTTGGAGATGATAGTTTAGATAATCTAAAAAAGATAGATAAAAGTTACTTTGATACCTTTGATTTAAGATCAAATGTTGGATGGTATTATTTGACTAGCAATGCTAATGATTAATTTGCATATTATATGTTTGTGAATACAATCTTTAGGGAAGCTCCAATTGTTTTACAAAACTAAATGAATTAAGCAATTTTGAGAAAAGTTACTAATAACAATAATTATTAGATAAAGGTTACAAATTCTCCTTTCAGAAAAACATATGAAGAATTAAATGGATCAAAAACAATTGCTGGATTTTTATCTGCTCTAGTATTTTCTATGGGTATGGCATTCATTCCTGCCTCTTTAATATCTTATATTGTTAAGGAAAGAGAAATTAATATAAAACATCAATAATTAGTATCTGGAGTTTCAGTAAAAGCATATTGGTTTAGTAATTGGTTGATGGATTTAGGAAAGCATGTGATTCCAGCTGTAGTTTGTTGTCTTTTGATTTTAGCATTTGATATCTCGGCATTAATAGAAGGAGAAAATTATGGATTTTCATGGTTGATTTTCTTTTTATATGGTTGGGCAATAATCCCTTTTTGCTATTTCTTTAGTTTTGCCTTTAGACAATAAGGGAATGCAATGTTGTTAAGCTTTTTCATCCATTTACTAGTTGGTTCAATTATCAGTTTGATAGTTTATATTTTAAGATTGATTTCTTCTACAAGAGATATAGCAACTGTTTTGTAATGGATTTTCAGATTGATTCCATCATTTTCATTTGCTTATGGCATATTAAATGCATGTTCTAAGGATACATATATGGTAATGGAAGGATGGACAGAAATGAAAAGTACTTATGATATGGCAGTAAGTGGAGGAGATGTATTGATGCTCGCAATAATGGGAGCGTTTTATTTAATTTGTGTATTCATTGTCGAATACTTTGAAGATAATGGGTAATTGTAGAAACTTGGGTCAAGTGAATCCAGTATCCCTTATATTCCAAAACCTATTGATGATGATGTAGCTAAAGAAAAATAATTATGTGAAACCTATAATCCTTAAGAGAAGGCTATTCTTGTAAAAGATCTTAGAAAAGTTTTTATGTTGGGTGAAGGAAAACATAAAGTAGCAGTAGATTAAGTCAGTTTTGCTATTGATTAAGGAGAAGTTTTTGGTTTGTTAGGAGTTAATGGTGCTGGTAAAACTACTACTTTTAAGATTTTATCAGGAGAATTAAAACCCACTAGTGGAGAAGCATTTATTGCTGGCAAGAGTGTTATTACTGAATTAGAAGCTGCTAGAGTGAATATTGGATATTGTCCTTAATTTGATGGTCTTTTAGATAATCTTACTGTTAGAGAACACATAGAACTATTTTCAGATATCAAAGGAATACCATACTTTAAAAAGGAGGAATTAGTTGAAAAGAAATTAAATGAAATGGATTTGAAGAGATTTGAAAATATTCAATCTGGTCAACTTTCAGGTGGAAATAAAAGAAAATTATCTGTTGCTATTGCTATGATTGGAAATCCTCCAATTGTATTTTTAGATGAACCTTCTACTGGTATGGATCCAGAAGCAAGAAGATTCATGTGGAATGTTATTTCAAGAATAGCTACTCAAAGAAAACAAAGTACTATAATTTTGACTACTCATTCAATGGAAGAAGCAGAGGCATTATCTACAAAGATAGCTATCCAAGTTAGTGGTAATCTCAGATGTCTTGGATCTGTATAGCATATCAAAAATAAATTTGGTAAGGGATATGAAATTGAAGTCAAATTAGAAAAACCATAAAAAAATGAGATTCAAGAATTAATCTCATAAATGGGATTATAAAGTAACGCTAGATTGGATTAGAATACTACTGTTGAAACATTGAGGAAAATTAATTCAACTCATTTAGAATAAGAAATCCAAATGAAAGGTTCAGGATCACATATTTATAATGATATTAGAAAACCTAATGGATTATCTGTTGAAACTCTTGCAGAATATGTTATTGTAGAGAAAATGGGAGATCTTATGAAGAAATTCATAGAGTAGAATTTAGGATAATTTGAAATTATTGAACATTTCTAAACTTTTTATAGATTCAGACTTCTTGGATAAATCACTGTTAGCAAGTTATTTGAAGGATTTGAACAAAATGTAAATTATTTAATTAATATATTTAGAAAAAACAATATAGAATTTCCCAGTACTCCATTAAATAAGCATCAATAGAACAAATTTTTAATAATTTTGCACTATAGGATTCCCAACAACAATAGGCTCATGAATATGTTTAAGGAGGTCAAATTGCAGTGTAGATCTAATAAAATTCTTGATTTTTTAATTTATATTGAACTTTTTTGTAGAAATAACTAAATCATTTGATGTTTAATTCACTAATCTTTTTTTCTTCCTAAACTTTCTCTTTTAAAACTACTTAATCCCCTTTAAGTACAATCCAATCATAATTTTTAAAATAATAATGATAGGGAGAACCTGGAGGATGTAAGACGTAACTGGCCTACATAAAAGATAGTAATGTTTCACCCCCTTTTAATTAATATTATTCATACTAGTTCCATAGATTAACGTATAGGTTGAAGAGTATGATATCATAGGTTCACAAGTTACTCTAAGATAAGCTGAACTGATTTGAGTATTAACATCAAATCCGCTAATTCCTTAGGCTAGTATGTTGTTTCCTGGTTCCATAGTATATATTGATGGTACTATTCTTGTGAATTTTTAAGCTCTGACAGCTAATTTATTTGAGTTATCAAGATATTGATTAAAATAATTATGATATGCTCCAACAGATCCAGCTAGAGTTAAATAATTATTTGAGATAAAATATGCAACTGTCAAAGATCTTACATGGCAGAAATCTCTTGTGGAAAACCTTACATCCATACTTGAAGAAGTTGGAATTCCCATTACAATCTATATGCTTGTGTACAATGAATCAATAATTTCAATATCTGCACCAACAATAAATGCTGTCACTTTTGGGGCTGGATACTTAGGATAATATGAAATTAAAAAGTCTTAAGATCTTTAACCAAAACCTTGCCTTAGCTGATAAAAATCCTCATATGAATATTGCACATATTAAATTTCAGCTTCTTCATCAACAACTGCAATCCATCTAACTGCCAGTATTGGTATTATTGCAGGTCCCCAAATTACATAGTTTATGTAAAAACCATTTATTGTTATATCAGATACATATGTTTAGTAATGAATATTTTTGCCTTTACTCCATTAAATTTCCTCATGCATTAGTAAGACTTATGGGCGACTACTATGATTTTATCATATACGCACTAAATCTTCGCGGAAACACTATTTAGGTGTATTATCTAATAGGAAATGAAGGGTTTGTAAACTCTGATTATTTATTTATTGTTCTATCAATCCCTGATTACCATTCTGAATAGTATTCAGATCCATATTATGCTGAAGAATTAGCAATACACAATATTACTATTAAATATAACATATAAAATATTAAAAATCTAGAAAAACGATTTTTATTTATTTTTATGTATTTAATCTTAATGATATTATGCAAAATTAAATAAATCATTTTAATTTTATTAATGATTCTAAAGTTTAATATTTTATGATATCTTCTGCTCGTTTAGAACTCTTACTTCTTTATTATAGTTCTATTGGTTCTATTTATTTAGATTCTTATTTAATTATTAAATATTTATACCTCTATTCTTTTAAATCATACTATTATTTTAAGAACTATTCTTTGATATTGATTAAAATTAATCAAATCGCTTTTTATCCTATTATGATGCATTCTGAATTAGATCATTAATAGATGATAATGAATTATGTTTTGTTCTCATTATTTAACTGTAAATATTGTTAAAATCTTTTTGTTGCATTGATTTAATCACTTCAGATTTTTATTTGTTATTTGCATTAGTAATAATACTATAATAATTTAATTTTTGGGAAGATTATGTAGGTAGAATCAATTCTTATTATTCTTTTAAAAATTATTTAGGATTTGATTTATGTTCAGAATGTGAGTTTAATTACCTTTAATCTAAATTAAACTTTTAATTAGCTCCATTTTTTTATTAGCTAGTTGATTAATTAGATTATTTATTAATTAATGCTTATAAATAGTCTCTTTAATTAGTATCTATTGATTTTCTTTTATTTTCTTTCTCTAAATTGGATATGATTTACTTTAAATTATTTACTTCCTATTATAATTATTACTCTTTTTCATTCAATTCTTAATTTTCTCTTTTCAATTTCTATCATAATCAGATAAAATGTATTTACACTTATATTATTTTTAGTGGTTTCCAATAATTCTTATCTGATTTGTTCACTCTCATCTAATTTGTTTTATATAGATTCTGCATATAATTTTAATTGTTACTCAACCTATACTTTTTTTTAAAATCATTACGCTAATGTGGTTGCGAATTTCTTGCTCATATTTTATGAGAGTTTATTCTAACTTGTCATATTCTTCATCATCCTTAAACAAATAAGACTTATTCAAATCGTTGCATTTATCCAATTTCCTTTGGATTTTGAATAATAATTTTTTACTTACAACAGTTTCTTTTCTATTTTCAGCATTAGTTTAGTAAATATTACTTTTATAATACCAACCAAATATGACAAACTTTCGTAGTCTTTCAACTCATTTTCAATTTAATTTAACTCTTCCTTTGTTTCAATGTATTTCTCTACGTACACAAGAATTCTCTCTAGCAAATCCTTTAAGTTATTTTCTAATTCCTTGTCGGTTGTTGTAAAAGTATTTATACTTGTTGGAGTTTAGTCCATTTAATAATAAATTATATTTTATTTTCTTATAAACTCTAAATAAATAGAACTTTTTATTATCCTGGATCAATTAAGTACTTCAATCAAATAACTTTATTACATAAATACGAAGAAAATATCAATAAGTCACTTTGAAAATAAATTATTGGTTAAATATAAATAATAAAAACCATATTTATTTCATATATATAATTTTTAAAGTAAAGATACTCAAAGCTGAGATCAATAATTACATCAATCTTTAATTTAAATTTATTGATATAATTGCTACTACAAAAAAAAATCATTTATTAGTTGATACTTAATAATTATCTTAAGATATTGGATGTTTAGTATTCTATTTCTAGGTTGAAGGAGATTTGAAATTTTAAAAATTTCCTATTTCCTTAATTATCTATGTTGCTAAATCAACAAATGAAACAATTAACATTGGAAAAGCTTCCTAAAAATTTGAATCTGTTTGAAGTTCAGTCAATATTATATTTGATATTTTTTACATTAATTACACAAAGGTGATGGCAAATTTCTCGTCATTATGAATTAAATAATAATCACTTTCTTCTACTCTCTTTATTATTTTTTACTCTCTCATTATTCTTTTAATACTATTCTATATAAGTATATTTATATTAGATCTCTAGATAATGCAATTATTCAATTATTCTCGAGTATGAGCTGGCAAATGATCCAAATTACCCACTAATCCTAAAAAATCCGTGAATTTTTTATATAAATAAAGCAATTCCTTTACAGATTAGCCAGTTTCACTTCTTTATTCTGGTGGTTTTGATTATGGTTAACTTATTGATTGAACTTGCAAATATGGTTATTCAATTATATTTAATTCTTATTATTGTTATTTCTATTTTGGCTATGGTTTTGTTCCAGAACATACCCCTCCCATATTCGAAGACAAAGATAATAACTTAATTAAATTACGTAAAATTTATAAAACTTAATCAATCACATTCCCTCTACCTTGACTTTTTTAAATATATAGATTTTACATATCCTTTTATGATATATAATTATAGATATTATTTAACATATAAAACATAAATTCTATATATATTCTGAAATTAATTATATATAAGTTAGAAGTATTTGCACTACATACTCCAAATTACATCATCTACCTTTATATATGAGACTAATAATAAATAAAATTATTTTGAAGGTAAATAATTCTATATAAAATTTACAAATTTTTAAACATAATTATACCATAAATGCCGAAAATTAGCATTGCTATTTAGAAATTAATTATCATCTGTTTTAATAAGATAATTAGAATCAAAACAGTTAATCTTTCTTATAACTTTAAAATTTGAATAACTTATTAAATATATCAAACTATTACTTCAGTTTTTGAATCAATATTAATGATTGAAATTTTAATATATTTCATTGTGATGATTACACTAATTTCCAAATACATTAAATTTGATCTATTATTGTGGACTTTTTCTATTCAATCTAAAGAAATGTATATAAAGTAAATCCTAGCTATTCTTAGGATTACCATATTTTCATTTAATTTTTTTTAATTAATTATGTTGAATTATGATCTATCCTAATTAATGAATTTATCAATTAAATTTAGATTATTTATTATTCTGATAAAATATAAATTATTATATATAATTTATTTGATAAATCATGCTTATAGTATATTAAAAACTTTGGATTTGAAAACCTGTTTGAATAAGGAATACATTCAAAAATATGATTATTATATATAGAATCAAATGATATTTGTGGAAAAAAATAATTCTTTAACAACTAAATTTATGAATTATTTTCTATTTAAATATTTTATTTTACAACTAATTAAAGATTGCTATATTTTAATGATATCCAATATTTCAAGCAATTCGGATTAAAATATCAACTTTAACAATCAACCAATTTTATAATTTCTAACAAATTAGAGGAAAAGATCCATTCAATATGTTAGATTTAAGATGCAAACAGTAAAAATTTATAAAACCTTTGCTTTATATCATGTATTGTTTAAATTAATCAATTTTCTAGGTAGAAGTAAATGAGTATGGAAAAATATGGATTATGGAAATACGCTATAGTACCCTTTGGGAATTCTATTAAAAACTAAAGAAACTTTTTGGTATCAATCTGACATTTCCATCCAAACTTTTATTTGGAAACTTATGTCCAAATAATTTGAAAAAAAGAGCTATCAGAATTTAATAGTTTCTATAGGAATTAAGCAGGTAAATAGATATTTCATTGTATATAGTAATTATTAACTCATAAATTCTGATGAGTGTTCTTAATTTCTTACAAAGCAAAAACTTTATGGAACTCATATAATCGATCATACTGAATTAGAAGAATTCTCTTTAGATGCCTGACTATTTTTGATTTATAATTAATTCTTACTTTAACAATTATATTACTAATCAATTCTAAAGAATGAATATTACAATTAATAAAATAATTAAATCAACTAATGAGAGAACTTGATCTTATATTAAGAAGAACGAATCTTTTCGCTTTGTAAATTCTTTATTTGTTTTTAATTAATTTATAAGCTTGAGACCTAGGTTACGAAAATAATATAAACTTAAGTTTAATTTATTTTTTATATAAATAGTAAATTCTTTGGATTCGGATAATTTTGAGAAAATAATTACATCTGTAAACAATTTCTATTATTTTTTTCCAATCTTTATTAAGAATGCCAGACTTTTCAAATCTTTAATAATTCACTCCATCAAATCCTGTAGATCAATTAAAGAAAATAAACTTGATTATGAAATTAAGAATTTTAATAACCAAAAGGATTACACTCCTAAGAACCCTATTAATAGACTTTAAACAGCTAGACTTTATTATTCCAATCCAATAAAAATTATATAATTTTTAAATAATTTAATTTTTAAGATGAAATTAACACAGCTATAACATAATATTTTGGATAAATGGAGTACTATTAAAAAAGGATATTAGAAGAGTGATAAAAAAGTAGATGGCATATGTATATCATAATTTCAAAAATATTTAGTCCTTAGCAGAGCAAACCAAATTGTAAAAACCCTTTCTTAATTCATCATTTATTGTTCCGTAATAAATATAAGAATTAAATATATGATATTTCTAGAATCTGTACTATTAATACAATAAGAAAAATGATTAATTTAGGTGTTTTAAGTATGATTAGGTAACACTACAAATCACTAGCTCTAACATTCTATTAAGCACAGAAATTAAATTATAAGATAAAATGCCAGAAAATAATGTTCAAAAAAAAGAAACCAACAATAAATTGGTAATGCTGGTATTAAAATTTATGCTTTTCTTTCATTTTTGATGAAATTTGTGAAAAAATCTAAAACACTATGATACTAAAAAGATAGAATTATTTTTATTATTATTATTTCTAATTATGAAGAGTATACAATTGAGAAGAGAATTAGGAAGAGGATTAGAGTTTCATGTCTAAAAAATTACAGTTATTGAGTTAGTATCTCCTCTTTTAATTTCCATATGAGAATTATTAGAGAGTAGAGTATAATCTAAAATAAAATATAATTTATATGAATCAATTTGAATCCACTGAGGCAAGAATTTTATACCTCATCTATACTCTCTATTAGAACAATACAATCTCTTTAGATTAGAAGGGCATACTAAAAGGTACTAATAGTATAATAATACAAGATTATTTAATCACAAAAGAAAATGGTAGATTTATGAATGCTATAACTTCATTCGAGTAATCCAAAGATATTGATCAACTATCTCAATTCCTGATTTAATTTGTTGAGTGTAAGTTGCATAGTTAATCTTAGTGGAGAACTCAATTTCAGACTATGTTTCAGTGGATTCTTTTAAAACAATAAAGTCCTCGAAACCATGTGAGTTATTAAAGGAAACTACTTAGAGTTCGAATACAAATTCTAATCAAAATATATTATTTTCGCCTATCTTGATTCAGAAAAAGAATAAAGACGCATAGTTTATTTCTAGGAAAGATAGAAAATACTTAACTTAAATATAATGATTTATTTTAATAATGGAATAATTATTGCCAATAGTTATTCAAGAATATAATGTCTTTAAACATTATATTAAAGAGCTTTATAAACAAACACCAATGCAAGAATACACAAAGTCTTTAGATATTTTTGATACAGCAGTTTTAGTGTCAATTATAAGTGTATTAGTATTATGGGCCTTGAGGAATCTCAAATTTCCAAACAAAGATTACAATTAAAGTAAGGATATAACTTATATATAGCTTTTCTTTAATACTTTACTGCTTAAATATTTATATTCTTAGTAAATTATTGTCCAGGAGTCCATTCATACATTGAAAAGTAGAAGGCTATTGCTTTGGTATCTTTCGACAATTCAATGGAAAGGATGACCTCCAAAAAAACATTAAAGCTACCTGAAAATGGAATTGAAACAGATACTATGATGGATAAAATGAATGAGTGGATAGAAAGAGATAGTCAAAATTATGGCAGTGGTAAAGTGTCTGGATCATTATATGTAATGCCAGATAAATAATTTATAAAAAATGCCCAAGAATTTTGTAAACATTTCCTATATTCAAATCCAATGCATGCTGATCTATGGCCTGCAACAAGGTAGATGGAAGCAGAAGTTATTAGAATGACTGGAGATCTATTTGGGTAAGAAAAAGAAGGTATAGGCATAGTAACAACAGGAGGAACAGAGTCAATCATTTTAGCCATGTTAGCATATAGAAATTGGGGAGAATCATAAAAAGGAATAGATAAACCAAATATGTAATCATTTATTATATAATAGAGTCATACCTGAAACAGCTCATTCAGCTTTTTATAGAGCAGGTGAATATTTTAAAATATAAGTGAGAATTGCTAAAATTGATTAAACATCTTTTTAAGTAGATGTTAATGATCTTAAAAGAAAAATTGACTCAAATACAGTTTGCATAGTTGGATCTTTCCCAAATTTTGGATATGGAACGATTGATCCAATTGAATAATTAGCATCCATTGCCAAAAAAAAAAATATAGGATTACATATAGATGCATGTCTAGGAGGATTTACTGCTGTCTTTGCAAAAGATCATGGTGTTGATCTAGGTAAATTCGATTTTACTTTGGATGGAGTCACATCTATTTCTTGTGATTAACACAAACATGGTTTAGCACCTAAAGGTGTTTCTACAGTTTTATTTAAAACTAAGTTATTACGTGAACATGCATACTTTTCTAAAGCAGATTGGTCAGGAGGAGCCTATGCCGTACCAAGTATGTAAGGATCTAAATGTGGAGCGAATGTGGCTGGTGCATGGTTCACTTTGTAATCTGTTGGTAAGAAAAAGTATATTGAATTCAGTAAGAAAATTATGGACGCTACCTAAACTTTGGTAAAATAATTATCAGAAATACCAGAAATTAAGGTTTTTGGAAATCCTTAAATTAATTGTGTTACTTTCATGAGTAAAGTAAACTGGCTTAATGTTTATTCTATTCATGATATCTTAACTCATTAAGGTTGGACAATAAGTAGTGTATAAAAGCCAGCAGGTGTTCATATTAGTTTAACTCAATAAAATATTGTTAATCTTAAATAATATGTGCATGACATAAAAGCTGCAATTGAAAAAGTAATAAAAATATTATCATCAAGATTAAAGCCAATCCATCAGAACACAAAAAAGGTGGAGAAATGGGAACTGTATATGGTACAACCTAAAAGATTCCTGATTCTAATCTAGCAAATTAAGCTATAAAAGTTTATTTGGATTCGTTGTTAAGGATATGATATAACTGTTGTTAAGGATATGATATATAACATTAATTTATGTTAAATAGTACAAAATTTAGAGGAATAATAATTAAAACCCTTTTTCTAGAGATTCTTTTTATTCAGAAAAATTCCCAACTTCAACCGTTTTTAGGAATTAAATTATTTATTATCTAAAAAAAAGTCTTAACTAAACTTTTTCATATATTTATTTTAATATCAATTTCAACTATATAAACTAAGTTTATTCAATAATAATTTTTTTGTTTCTTGCTCTCTTTCCAACTACATACGTAATTCATTTAATTATTTTCCAGCTTCCCTCCTTTAAGATTCTAAATCTTATTAGTATTTTTGTATTTTTTATTCAAATGCCTTTTTCATGGTTTCAAACTCTAATTTTAAGGCTGCTTCATAAGAATTTGAAAATTGTTCTTCTGTTGTGTATCGCTTTTAAAATTATTAATAGATTTCATCCTAACTTAATATATTCAAATACTTTAACTTTATTTTATCTATCAATGGTTTCTTTCCATTACTAAACTTCCCTTTATAAACTTTCAACTATTGTTTATTTTTCCAACAATTAATTTCTCAATTTTATTAGATCCTATATTGTAAAAATAAGTTTACATTTTCTAAAGTTTTATATCTTTCATTATATTCTTATTAAGCTTTATCTAAAATTTTTTGATAGTAATTATGATCTTTATCATTACCATTAGTTTATTGTTGTATATTAGATTAAGTTTAGTTTTAAATTTAAGATGGTTATTATTATTATTATTATTATTTTAATTTATCTTCATATTAAGATTTTATGTTTAATTATTCTTATTAGTTTTACGATACTATTTCAGATAGTTATTTTTCATAATAATTTTTTAATTATATAAGTTATCTCTAAAATGAATCAATCTAAGATTATAATATCTCTATCTCTTTTTCATGTTTTTAATTTAAAGTCTCACCTTGTTTCTGCAATTTTATTTCATATTCATTTCTAATTTAATCAATTTGTTCTAAAGAATTTTCATTTTTAATATTAGTATTAGTATTAGTATTATTATTATTATTACCTTTCATACTTGCTTATAGTTGTAATTATAATTATTTTATTGTTTTATTTAATTCAGTGATTTAGTCATCTTTTTATTTAATTTATTTGAGAAGCATCTAATTATTACCATTATCATTTGTTAACTTTGTTTATTAATTCTTATCTTATTTAACTTAATATAATTCAGTCATGCGATTTTAATTAGCTATTGAAATTGGAAATTTCAAAACTGATATTTATTGTAAATTTTCCTGATGGTTAGGACATAATGAACTAAATATCTCATCAAATTTAATTAGATGAATGGCCTCATACTCTGTAATTTTCATAATTATACTATCCATGATCGATATGAATTTATAGAGTTTAATAACGGCTTCCCTTAATTATTATTAGAATAATTACTCTAAACTTCGAACGTCTAATATAGTAAGAAGTTATGAAATCTCAATATTATTTAACTTTTCAAATGCTAATTTACATTATGAATTTTAAGCAACCCACTTTTTCACTTATTGTAATCTATATTCTTGTCTTGGATCATTATTTCGAATCTAAAATTGAATAGTTTATTAGTACTCGTCCATCAATATCTAATTTATTGATTTCTTCTTATATTTAAAGAATTTCTGCTTTCATAGTTGTAATAAAAGTATTTTCATCTTAATAGAGGTTAAGACATAACAAATTAAAGGGATTGGTGGCTAATGGATCTTAAAATTAAGGAAATCTATTATGGTAAGTATTTTCAAATTACATTTCTCCTGTTTTTAGTTTTTAATCTCTGCTGCCAGGTCTTTATGAGGCCAATTTGATTTTTCTATTGAATCCAGCACTACTGCCCATGATATTACTACTATTTTCTAGTTATTATGATTATCTGAAAGTTGGGTTCATTAATTAAAATATTTTTTCAATCCTATAATAATATTTACTATAATAACAGTGATCAAGTGATAAGAATTTAGAATAATAATATATTTAATTTGTTTAAGAAAAAAGTTCATAATGTCTTAATTTTATAAATGAATAAGATTAAAAAATCACTCATCTTTTTTTCTATGTTAACTATGCTATATTTTGATTCAAATATCTTTTAGGAGAAATGAGAAGAAGTGATGATTAGCATGTACTAATGGAATCTTATTACATTTTCAGTAGTAATCTACCTAACATCAATATAATAAACAACCCAAGCATTCCTACACTTAAAATGAATATCATTAGGGTTTATTTATAAATTGTTAATGCCTAATCAAACTCTTAATGTGCAGTTTCAACTAATTTTGCATATGCTGAAGTAAAGATTTCACTTCCATAATCTATATATATAATATGATCATTATTGGAAAAAAAGTCTTAAACTTATTTTAAAGTATTATTATTATTATTATTATTGTAGAAAAAATGTGGTTATGATTCAATTAACTTATCAATTTAAGTAATTAGATATTTCATACCATGTTAATAATATTAGAAAATGGTTGGATTTAGTTTAAATGACGAAGTTTCATTACAAGCAATCCCAATCTAATCTAAACATATATTATTCTCATTAATTTATTGTAAATTGTATTATAATTATTAGTCACTCACAATTGAAGCAAAATTATTATTGAATTCAATATATTAATCCTATTAATCACTCTTTAATGATAAAGAATAAATATTAAATTCTTCTTGACTCATTAGATTTATAAAACGTTATTGATCATATGTATTATAGCATACTAAATCAATATTGTTGATGATATTGATAAAAGAAGATTGGATTAATTTAAAGTTGAATAGAAAATTTGCATTTGCAAATAATTATTAAGACAGTATAAAAATTACAAAGAAAATAATTAAAAAATAAGCAAGTATTACTATTAATCCAATCATTAATATTAGGATATACTTAAATTAATTTATAGGTTACTTTTTCAATTTCTCTAATAATTTAAATTTATTTTTTTTATTACTAGTATTAAGCAATACATTTTAACTCTAATCAGTTAATTGTTAAACTTAAAACTATATATTATCTATACTATTTTCGAACATTCGAGTTTCTTATACAAAATCAATTAGCATCCATTCATATAATGACTTTTTAAATATAGACAAAATGTGTTCATATGTTTCAATTTCATCTTGTACTTCATACATTTACAATTTGATTACTATTTTGTATAATCTCCTATGATCATTCTTTAATTTTGATATCAAGGGAACTTACAAAAACTGTAATAACATGACCAAAAAGAAAATAATTAACATATAAATAGTTAATAGGGATTATAGTTATTCTTCATTTTATACTTTTTCATCATAACAATTATCATATGCTAATTTTGGTAATTATCCTATTTCTTTTAAATTGGCAATTGAAATAAGAGTAACTTATGAATTATTAAATGTATTATTTTTGATTTTATAAAATTATGCCAAACTCATTTAAATAGTCTCTTATAAAGTAGGATTGAGAATCATTTAGTGTTCTATATTATAAAACTAATTCACACTAAAATTAATTTAATTGATATCAATCAATTATTCACTTTATAAATTGATTAAATTTTATAGATTAGAATCAATTTAAATAGAATAGAAATCTTACAAATTATTATCAATACTAAATTTATTTTATAATTCTAAACGATATAATCCATGTGTAATTTATGAATAACTTTATTAAGTAGATAGCATTAATTCTATTAAATCAAAACATTAATTAAAGTTATATTATTGTAAAACTGCTATAGTTAATAGAATAATATATCCTATTATTAAAAAGAGCACAAAATATAAGAGATATTTTTAGATTTTAAAAGAAGTTGGATTTTTAAAGATTTCCATTTTAGAATGTATTGACTTATAATTTTAGTCAAATATTTTAAGATTTTCTGAATATTTGACCTGATGTTCTTCTTAAATTTATTATTATGAAGCTCGACTATCCATAGCTAATTTAGAATCAGTTTCATTAAAGAAATCTTGTTATCTTTTCTTATCCAAATATTTGCTCATTGTTTTTAAGACTAGATTCCTTTCTGGGAATTTTGATTTCAAAGATCCTTTCATTATTGAATCTTATGTATTTATACTAAGTTTATTTTAATGTTCATTATCATCGCTCCTATTAGAAAATAATTATTTATTATCATTTTAATTAAATTAATTAGTTATTAAATCCATTTAAGGAGAGTGAACATATAAATCTTCATAATAATGAGATGGATGAGTGGGAAACATATAATTAACTACCTCTCCATCATGATCACTTCTTTATTCACTAATATTACTTTAAACACTATTTGAATCTTCAGTTTATATTTATTGTTCAATCAATAATCTTTTTGATTATAAATTTAAACAAGCTTATTTAATAGTTTCCCTAACTTATCTCTTATATCCCACAGTAGTTAATAATTATGATTCATTAACAATTAATTCAATAACAAAAAATTGTTATTTTTGACCAACATCATTCTTCTTATATCTATATTCTTCATAATTTACAGAATACAATACAGGAACAGGATTAAAATTTTAGAGTGTAATTTTTTCAATATATTTTGTATATTTATCATAGTAGATTTTTTCTGCTTTTGTTTTAAGTTATTCACTATCTTCTTCACTTTTTAAAGAACCTTATGATTGCGAAGAGGGTTTTACGAATGTTTTATGTATTTCTGATTATCTAATTGTACCAAACTATAATGCTTAGTGACTTTTTAAATGTTAATCAAAATAAAAGCTACATAATTTTTCATTGTATATAGTTACACTTTATTAAGCACTAAAACTTTCACTTTCTTAATATTCACTTTTCATTCCTTTATATTAACTTCCTGATGAAAAATTGTTTGATTAAACACGAACATCATCCATTATTTTTTGTAACACTTTCTCATATTAAGAAACGAATAAATTAATATCTTCAGGAATAAATAAATAGGTTTCTTTATTACTTACTATACTATTGCCAGTTTCTAAATCTACTAAATTTGGATATCTATTCTTAGGTGGAGTTTCACCATCCATCAAATATTCAATACCAGTTGATTCTATCTCTCTAGAAATAAATGGTAACAATATCCATATTAACACTTTTTAATAAAATTCATCTATTTTTAAAAATTGATTTGACCATTATTATTAGTAAACATCAAAACTTTCACTTTCAATTGAAGAGTTCTCAGATTTACTTTTTTCATGACTATGACGCTTTAATGATTCAACTTTTTAGGTACTTTTTGCCCTTTATAATCGATCAATCATTTAATATAATCCTTAAGTAATTCCCAAAATAGTTCCATTCACATCAAATAAAATATGTTAAGTACCTTTAAAAGCTACTTCTTTAATCTTTTTTGGTTCTTTTCCAGGAATGAATTTTGGTTACTCTTCTTCTAAAGATTTTAAACAACCAATCATTGTAAAATCATCAGTTAAATTTTAACTAAAATTATGAGCCAAATAGACTTAACATCTAATCAAAGTTTTATCATATATTTTTGCAAAGGTTTAAAAGTACTTACCTATCCTAGCTGTACCTCCTCTTCTTATATAATTTTACATAATTTCATCATGAACAGGTTCTAACCAAGTAGGCATCAAAGTATTAATATTTCCCTTTGTAAAATCTAAGAAAGCTTCCATGGGATTATCAAAATGATGAAATCCAAAAAATTTAGGAATTAAGGGTGAAATGACTTCATTTAATACTTTTCCAATATTTGGACCTTATGCAATACAAACTTTAACTGAAATGGCTTCTCCTTTAAAAAAGTTAATATTTGTTATCTCAAAAGAATTCATACTCTTTTCTAATTATAATATTTCTCTTCTTTCTACAAATAAAATATATATCTATTACCTCTCTCTAATTCAAAATACTTTCTAACATTATTAAATAATATTAAATCAATTAAGGCACTATATTTAAGGAATTATACATTAAATGTACGACCATTAGTATAAAATATTGGTTTATAAATTTTGATTTGATTTATAATTTAATTTCTTAAAAGCTATAATTTTTTAACTTAAAATTCAATTTCAGAGAAATTAGAAAATTTACCAGACAAATATTGTTTCCAAAATTAAACCTTAAATTAAGTCAGTTATATTAATAAAGGTAATAAATTTTACTTAATTTATTCCATTTAATATAGTGTTTATACAATACTTCTTTCACTTTTACTAACTTATAATTTCACATTTGATACTCTTGTATCTTTATTAATATTATAATCTTCATCTTTTTACATTTAAGCTTATAAAATAAATTATAGTAAAAGGGAGATTTAAATAAAATAAAAAGAATATTCTCTTTTCTTTTAAAATAATATCTTCAACTCTTAATAACTTTTGGGAGCATTATTTCTGTATTTATTAATGAATGTAAGAAATTTAAGACTATAAATTTCTAAATTTTTGAAATCATTTCTATGTTTTTCAAATCCAATTCTAAATAAACAAGATGTTAAAATAACTGCATCTTCTTATCTTAATACACCACCAGCACCTATTTTTTTACATTAACATTTAACAGATTAACAACGATTCAAATGTAAACTAAATTTTTAGATTAATTCAATAATTCTTTTTTTGCTTTTTTATGCAGCCTATATTAAATCAAAGAAATCTTCTATTATTAATAATTCATAATATTAATTTAAAGTATTATGATAAGTCTTTAATCTCTTATGTTATATTAATGTTTAAAAGAGATATTATGAAACTGGTTAGAGTATTAACATTATAGCCAATAAACTATAAGCTTAATCAGGACTTGAATATAAAGTTGATGTGAATATAAATACTATTATATGCATAATTAATAATCTATTGTAGATGGTCGAGTACTTCGAAAATCTAAATATTATTCAATTACATATACCCAAATGGTAATTCGAAATAGGCCTCATAAATCAAGACAAATAGAATAATGCCATGAATTATTCTACCAATCAATTAGTATAAAGATTCAGCACTTTAATTTAAGATAGCCATTGGAATGATCAATAATTGTGCATAACAATTATAATAAGTGAAATGTTTTCTTAATGACTATTCATTGAATTCAAAATTAATGAAGTAAATATTCGAAATCAACAATGATCCTATTGAAATACAAAGAATAATTGTTGATATCACAATTAGAAATAAGTCTCTCTAACTTAAAAAATTCCAACCTATGTAATGCATCTGAGGTAAGTAAAGAAACCAATTAAAATACAGGAAATAACAATTAACCAACTTTGCGGCAGACTTAATTTATTGTTTGCTTGTACCTATGATAATGATTTGGATATGATTGCCACTTTTTAATGTTCATTTGTTAATTTTCTATGCAAAATGATTAGATAAGGTAATAAATTTAAGAGAGTAAGCAATATACCAGTTAGAACATTTACGGCATATATATTTTAAAACAAGGGAGTCAAAACACATATTTCTGATATGTTTTTAATCATTCTGAAAACATTTTCATGATATTCTTGAGTTATGAAGTGTGTGAGTTGCAAATAGTAGATCAGAATCTAAAAAGTAATGAATTTGGCACTGTTTAATGATGGTGACAAATTGGTCTAAATTATCAGATTCATATAGTCTCTAATCCATTACATAATTAATTAAATATTAAACTCATTTCTTCAATTTTGCTTACTTCTTTTTTTTCTCTTAAGATTCTTGTATCAAAGGCATTTATTATTATTACATCTATTATGAAGTTCTTGAATCTAATTTATTTGTGTTTACAACAAGTAATGGAAGATATTCCAAGACATCATCATATGTTGGTAATTGAAACATTCTAGGAGAATGTAAGATTTAATCATTATTAATGTCTCTTCTCTTTGTTTTGTTATATTTTTGAGATCTCAGCTTTTTCAGATATTTGGTATAGACACTCATATCTTATAAATATTTTCTTAATTTATCTTTACTATAGGTTTCAATATATATGCTTTAAAGTTATCTATAAATTAATGATCAAAAAATACATAAAATAATCTTAATTTTATAATTAGATGATATATGGTTAATATGTCTATTTTTTTGTTTGATCTAATCCATTATAATATTTTAAGAATTATTCTTTAAAATACTTATTCCAAAGATTCTAGAGCATTTATTTATAAGATTTGTATCTTAACAAAAACTCTAAAAACATCGTCCTAATCTTTTAAATTTTAACATTAGTAATAATAACCTAACTCTTGATATGATAGATTTCAGCTCTTAATTTTAAAAGTGGTACAATCTTTTCTATATGTAATTTAATCTGTTTCTAATATACTGCTTTACAAAAACCTTATAATACTCTAAAATAATAATTGAATTATAATTTTACAATTTAACATCAAAAAATACTCGATCATAAATAGTAACACCCTTAATTGCACTTAATCTTTTATGAATTCTTTTCATTATTCTTTTAACTTAAAATGCCATTAATGTGGATTGATTTTATGCTTCTATTTTATGTTAAAACATATAATATATCTTAGTACAAATTATAGACATGTAAATATTATTAAACCAATGTGTACACACTCTATTTTTTAGATACTTTTTTGATTAAACAAAATTATGTCTTTATCTAATAATTTTACTTAATTCTTTAGTTTTTTATTAATATTCTTTCCTTTATTATTCATTTTGACTCATTACCTTTTTTCTACATAACACATCTTCTATTCTATTATCACCTTATGTTTTTTTTAATTCTCTAAAACTTTTTTAATGATCTTCATTATATTCAATTACTTTTTAAATATTTTCTCTAATTAAATCTTTAAAAATTCCACGTGATCTTAATTTATCTTTTCTTCTTTTTTTAATCTCTGCCACTTAAGCATTTAATAAATCTGAATTCATTCTTTCTAATTATTAATGATGAACACTTCTTATGAATTATGATGATGGTTCTATTTTCCTTGATATAGTTTAAGGTCTTTTCATCAATCGATTACCAAATTAAAACTTAAGTTTGACTTAAGTATCTAAATCACAAACCATACTAATATATATGTATTCACAATGGAATGTTTTAGATTCATCTATTTTATATTTCCATCCCTTTACTGATATAATCTAATCACATGAGAATTTGGTTGGGAAGGGATTGACGGAAGATACAAAAATTTTGAAATTTGTAGTTTCACTTTAATTCATATAAAATTATAAGGGGACTGGTTATTATTTGGAACGTAGTTTATAATAATAAAATTCCATTTGTCTAACTGATTATACATTCCATAATTCTGGCCTCAATTCAATAGGATGCTAAGTATTTTGATATAGAATGAATATAGAATACTTTGTCTTGTTAATATTGAATCATAATTTCTCCTAGACCAAGTTATTGAATGTTTAAACGCACAGGTTATTCACTCTATTCGACACGAAAATCAAGGACTTTATCCCTCTTATAAAAATCCTTTATACTCGGCTTGCGATATCAATTAAATTCCCCTCTGGAATTCAGGAATCATTTTTTAAGTGATGTATGCCATTTAATTGAGTATTTTAGATCTGGATTTAAGTGATCCTGTAGACTTTGGACCATTTTTATAAGTAGGACAATCTCTAAATATATCATTTTCAGAATCATGACTAATAAGACTCAAATCATTAATATAAGGATTCTATGAAATCTACTTATCCTCATGATTTTGATTGTTATTATTGGGAATTACTTATGATTGTATTTGTAAATGGAAATTAGACTTTTACAAAATTGAGGATTTAAGTGAGGACTCAAGAACACTCTATGATTGTAATAAATTTCTTCTAGTAGTTGTTCTGGTTACAAGTTATTTATTTTACATATATATAATTATAATATAATATAAATGTCTCGGAAAGGACAATCAATAATAAATGAAGAGGATGAAATCCTAAAATCAATTAATAAAGATGATAAATCAATGATTTCTGAAAACAAGAGAGAAGAGGATGTAGGGAATGGAGAAAAGTAAGAGAAAGAGAAAGATTCCTCAAACAATGTATTAGATGAAATAGAACAAATTATATCAAATGATGCTGGTTTTTGCACAAATTTGTATATATTTCTAACTATATTTAGTATGTTACTTATAATCTATGTTGTTTTAATAATTCAAATTTATTTAGAATATCGTATACCTGAAGTACATGAGACTAGTTAGAGTATATAGAAGTATATTTCTTAGAGGTATCTTTCTTTATAATAAAAATAGAATAACAACATAATTACATGAGATATAAGATGTTCCCATTATATATAGTGAATACCTCGAAAAATTAATTTATTATATGCATGATCATTCTGAAGATCGGAATCGTTTTAATCTTTTATTCAATCCTTTAATTGAAAATTCAAGTCAATATAACGAGAGTTCATATTTATTTTTGGAAAACTATAATTATTATCTTTGTAGTGTAGTTTCATTCACTCTCAAACATGTGGATGAAGATTTAGTAATTAATTTTTATATATTCCTAAGGAATCAGATGAATTTGTCAGGAAAATAATTAAAATATAGAGTACAGACATATATACAATGGCAGATAATATGATGAATCAAAAAGAGTTGAATTATGCTAATCAAATCAATTTGACTGACGAATAAACCATAAAATATAAACCTAATATGTCTATTGAATGTAAAATAAAATAATACAATCAATCTTAGAACCTGAAGGAAATTTTTAAGTGAAAATGTACTTTACAAATAATATGGAGCAAACATTTGCTACTGATATGTTATCATTACTTCAAAGTCAATTTGATTTTTCATCTCTTTTCAATGTAAAACATGATCTTTACATAATCAATCCTTTGACTGAAGTAATTCTAAAACTTTCTAATTAATTTGACATTAGTAAACAAGGCAGAATTTAATATTAATAGATTATAGATTATGGAGTTTATTATTATTAAGGAAGTAATGTACAATCAAATGTTGTATTTGGAATTGTTACAAAATCATTATTTGCAGCTGTGGTATTCTTTTAGATAGTTTATACAATTGGAAAGGTAATTTAATATATCTTAATACTTAATAGAGAATATTTTTTATGGTTATTAAATTTTTGTCCACAAGAATATTTGAATTTGAATTTGACTTACTTTTTATTACAGCATAAAGAACATTAAACTTTATTTACATCATTGCTTGGTTTTTAATGTTTTCACAATTTTAAGCAATTTCAATCACTCCTCAAATAACATAAGAATAAATAGCAGGAATAGATAATTATCTTTAAAATTCAAATACTTATCAATTATTTGCAATTACAACTTTCATTATTACAATTTATGATATAATCAAGATTATGTCATCATTCTTTCCTACATTTGGTGTCTTAATGTATACATTTATTGTTGCTGGAAAAGATATGATTATTTTTATTTCGGTATTAATATTCTTTTATAATCATAGTTTACATCAATGGCTTTAATTAGTTTTATAATGATATCCAATATACTTTTTGGTCCTTTGAATGCAGAAATAGCTACATTAGGCAATGCAGCTTATTTATGCTTTGAGTTTTTCTGTGGTAATTTTAAATTTGCCATTCTTGAAGAAATAGTTCCTGGAATAGGTTTCATTTACTCTCTTATATTTTTTATTGCTTTTAATCTTATTCTCCTACCATATTTTTATGGAATCATCATTTTAACTTATGGATAATTAAGATAAAAATTATAACTTACAACTTAAGCATTGGCTGAAATAGCTGCTGATAAATCTACTGCTGCTACTATGAAATGGATTAATTTAGTATTCTTTGTACCTCCAGTGACTGAAGAACAATAATTAAGAGAGAAATAGAAAAAGGAAGAGGCAGAAAAAAAGAAGAAAGAAGAGGAAGATGCTAAAAAGAAGAAAAAAACAAAAACTCCATTGTCTTCAGGTTAACCTCCCTTATCTGATTAGAAATCTATAAAATCTGGTATTTCAATAAAGTCAGTAAGACCAGATTAAATGAGAGGTTTACTGAAAAGAAAGAATGATGATGCATCATCTCCTTCAAAAGCTCAACCAAATGCAGCTAAACCTGAAGAACCAAAAGAAAAGGAGAAAGAATTAACTCTAAAGGAAATCTTTATGTATAATTTTCAATAGTTGGATATTAAGAATGTTGTTATGAATTTTATTGGTTTGGGATAGGAAGATTTATTAACAAAATAATAAAGAATTAAAGAGATTAAAGATAAGAAGGAAGAAATTATAAAAAGGTAAGCTGAAAACAGAAAGGAGATGAAGGAAATGAAAGAGAAAAATTTATTTACTAATTTAAAGGATGGATTTTTACATATCATTTTTTTGATTTTCCTAATTATTGGATTTTAAAATTAAACTCTAAAATCAAGTACATTTAATCAAGAATATTATATCAAATCATTTTTTGATTCAAGTTTATTTCCAGGAGTGAAACACTTCAAAAGTAATGATATAACTCTCAATGATGTTGAATCTTCAAGAGATATTGATAGTTATATTAAAAACGTTATCTTTAATACTGCAGGAGAAGATTATGATAATAATTATAGTAAAGAATAATTAAGAGATTTTGATGTTTTTGTTGGTTACTCTCCAGTAAGAATGACAATTAGATTATATGAAGGATTAAATGTGAATTTCTTCACTGAAAATTAAGATTTAGAATTTCGAGGTAGGTCTTCTTCAGATTTTTCACCCTTTTCAGGAGAATCCTCTGGAGAGAAAATGGAAAATCTATATAAAAGTGGAATTGAGTATCAATATAGAGGAAAAGGAATTCCAAATGCTGCATATCAAGCAGGAGGATATACCTTCTAATTTTAGAGTGAGATTAGTGGAGCTGTAGAATAATATTAAAAAATATAATCTGATAGTTTTTTTACTGTTTCGGTATATTTATTATAATAATTATTAATTAGACTGGACTAATTAATTGTGAATTTATCATTTATAATCCTCCTTAGGATTTATATTCATTTGTTACTGTGACTATTTACATTAAGGCTACAGGTTAAATAGAACATATAATTACTTTAAATGTATAATTTGTAATTAATTGTTTTAGACATTTCCAATTACTTTGTATTCTGGTAGTAGATTAACAAGAATTGTTTTTGAATTGATTGTGTTGTATTTCCATATTAAATTTTGGACAATGTTTTTAAATTAATGGAAAGAAGTTTGGAATCATCCAAGTGCAATTGAATTTACACCATATGATCTACCAACAGACAGAACATTTTCATTTGTAGAAAGACATTTAAATATGGATTTTTCAGATAAAAAGAATGATTAAATTGTTAATCTACTTTTTGGTATAGGTAAGAGAATTTATGGATTTATTATGCGTTTATTGACAAGTTTAAAACTTATGGTTTAGTAAACATTTTTTAATATTCTTTTAATAACAGGTATATTATTGATGTTTATTTAAATAATATATTGGCTTTAAATTGTTTTCAATTAATTAAGAATGTCTTTTGATTATTATGATGGATTTTTATTTGTAAAAGATTTAAATTATTATTTATTAGGCTGATAAAGAACCACCTGGAATGTTCAATGATTTTTAAAATCTTGCTTAATTGTTTTAGTTATATAATACTATGGCTTCTTTTATTTTATTTAATGAGTATATTTTTAAATTATCAAAAATAGGATGATAAGAATTATGGTTTACTTTTCATTTTCAGCAAAATTAAGTCTAGTGTTGGATATTATTGCAAGTGCAAGTATTGATATTGTATTCTTTATGATAATGTTTTGTTTGATTGTTTTTGCATTTGCTTGTGTTGGTGTATTGAGTTTTGGTTATATAAATGGATCATTTAGAGATTTATATTTATCAGTCATATATTCACTTTAGATCATAAGTTAAAATGCAAAGATGCACAAAGCAGATGGAGAAAACTATTAAGCAAGTGTCATTTTATATTATTTTCTTATTAATATTGTTATATTATTAGTTTTGATTAGAATGTTAATAGCTATTTTAGATGGACATTTTATAGAAATTAATAGTGGATAAACAGAAAGATTGGGTTTAGTAGATACTATAATGAGTATTTTAAGAAGTGAATATGAGAAATTAAAGAATGAAGAGGATGATGAGGATGGGAATAATGAGGATGAGGATGATGATGAAGATAAAGTATATTCGGAATGGGCTATATTGAATTGGATTTATAAGAAAATTCATGATATTAAAGAGTTAACTTTATTGATTTATAAATATGGAGAGGCCAAATTTAAGGAATATAGAACATAATTATTTGGAATGCTTTTTGAGAATGATGATAATAAGAAAGTTAGTAGAAAAAGTAGTATAAATGAAGAAGGTGGAGAAGATGATGAAGAGGATGATAATAAATTAAAAATTGAATTGGATTTTGATGAAGATAAAAATATGACAGGAAATAGATAAAGAATTGAATCTGTTGAAGAAATTAAAATATATAATTCTGCAAATGAGGCCATTATAAATTTATAGACTTTGACTGGAAAGAAATTGGCAAGTGAATAATTTAAAATAACTCAAGTTTCTACATGGATAGCAGCTTTAGAAAAGGGTATTTAAGATATTGCATCAAATTAATTAAATTTTTAATAATATTATACTCCATAACCTAATTAGAAAATGGATTGGATCATTTAATTTTAATTTCATGATTTTGAAAAAAAATATAAGGATTTAGGATTTGAAATTCATGGAGATGATTAAGGAGATTTTGCACAAACTATTAAATAAGATTAATATATAGAAGCTACACATAATCTTATAGAAAAAATTGATACTCAAATTTCTAATCTTAATGTCAAATAATTAGATACATTTTCAAATTTAGTTAGATCCATTGATTTCTTATTCTTTTTCTTTACAAATATTATTTTAGTAAAGAATCCTGAATAATATTTAGAAAGATATTAGGCAAAACTTTAAGAAGAAGAAAAATTTAAATAAAAATAAAAAACACTAAAATTATAGTAATAATAAAAGAAAGGTTAATTGAAATAACCAAAGCAACATAAAGTTGAATTTGATATTTCCCTTTTAGATATTTCTAATGAAATAAGGTATTTTGATGTAGATACTGAGAAGATGTAAAGATAGGGTAGTAGAAAGAAATCTGTCTTAAGATCTTTAAAATCAATTAAGACTGTAAACAATTAATAAAATAATTAATCTTTTGATGTATAATGTGAACCTAGTAAATTTGCTAAATTTAATGCAGAACATCTTAAATCTATGAATGCTTAATAAATTATGAGTGTATTTAGTAAATTAGTGTGTTTATTTTAAATATGGTAAGAATTGAAATTAAATGAAAAAATTATATTATGGTTTGGAAATGTTCTTCACACAAATTAAAAAGAGAAATTAAATGCATAACCTTATTTTTGTATATATCATAAAATAGCATTTTGGAATGAATCAGGATGGGACAAAAGAACTCTTTAAAAAATAGCAGTATCTGCTGATGATCATAAGAAAATCTATGATGACTATAAGGATTAAAATATAGTACCAGAATTTTAGTTTATTGTATTTTGGGATGTTTTAAGTAATTTATTATTATCCTATTTCATTAGGCAAAATGCAAGTAATCAATTAAAAGTCAAATGATAAGTAAGATGTAGATGAAGAAGCTGATGAATCTAATCAAACAGATTTCTTACCTATAAGTAGTATTCATATTCAATTTGTTTCATGTAATAAAAATAATAATTAATTTATTTAGAATTACTAAGAGGTAAAGGTTCAAAAGATCTTCTAGTTTAAGTTGAAAGTGCAAATAGTTTAGAAAAGAAAGTAGCAATATTGAAAAGTAATTTTAATTTTTGATTTTTTAGCTTCACATTTATCAAATGATCATAAGATTATTATTTGGATTCTAATGAATCCTATGGAAAAAATGGAAATGATAGTATAACAAGAAAAAAAGTAATAAGTTTAATTTATGATTTTGATGTTGTTAGAAGAATTATATGATAATTTCATTATGTTGGAGAAAATAGAGAAAGATTTTTATAATTAACTTAATTCCAAAATTTATCTTTCATTTCATAATTTTGCTGAATTTAATGCATTATCTACTGCTCTTAACATAAGAAATAAATATACTCAATAATCAGTTAACGATGCCAAGGATTATACAGATTATATAGATTTTTTAGAACTTTAATTGTCTAATTCAAATTAAGCATTATCGAAATACAGTGACTTTTTAATTAAAGAAGTTAAGAAGGTTAAGAGCAAGGGAGTACTCAAATCTAATTTAAGTAATTTGATAAAAGGTTAAGGATAACCATAATCAGGGAAAGGTGATTCAAGTGAAACATAAAAATAGTTAAAACCAGAAATTTCTAAGTTAAACTAAAAATTAAAGTAAGTAACAATAAGAGAAGATGCAAATACTTGAAATAGTTATAAATTTATAGTTTAATTAATAAAATTATTATTTTGACACATGAAATATAATCAAATCTTAACAATTTAATCTTCTTTTATTAATTTCTTTTATGAATATATCTCATTAAAATAATTTCTTCCAGGTGTAAATTTTAATTAAGATCCTTCTATAAAATTATCTAAATAATGTCCATTTCTATCAAAGTTGATATTAGATACTTATTATTCAAAACTTTACTTATTTTGTTTATTTATTTTTGAATTCTTTAAAAATTCTAATATACTATATTAATAACCATCAATATAAAAATCTAAACATATTCTTTTACATACAGGACAAGACCATTTCTTTTAAGTAAGAGATTCAATGAATTTACAAAAACTATCTAAACAAAAACATTAAATGTGTTCACATAGAATTCCTCTACAAGGTATCTTTATTGGTAAAGTTGTAATTTAACAAATTAAACTTACTGATATCTTATTTACTGCTATATCTGCTGATTAATTAAGATTAGAATACATGCAAATATTATCTTTCATCTATTAAGTACTAACCCACTTTGATTTATCAAATTAATATTGTTCAATTAATTCTGTTGAACTAATCTCTTGTATCATAAATGCTCCAAAATAAAATAATTAATCTGTTTTAATTTAAAAATTCTTTCGATCATTTAAATTACTAGATTGAGAACGTAAAACAATTCTATATTAACCTTATTTTGGATTTTTTACTGTATAATATTCATCCTTTCTATATTTTAAAGAACTATTCACTTTTAATGGTTTAAATTAGACTACTTTGATTCCATTAATCATTAAATCACCAATATCAGGCCAAGATTATTCATATCTATAACCATCCAATCGAATACATCTAATATCTAAAGACTAGTTTAATTCAACAGAGTTTAAAGTAAAATTCATTGTTGTACTCTTTTCTAACTGAGATCTAGTTTCTAATGTTAAACAGGATAACATGTTTTCTACTTTATGTAATGGATCCATGTTCATTAATATACATTATGGACATACAAAAGATGGTTGTCCATCTTTTATTTTATATCTTAAACAAGTGTTATGAAATTAAAATCGACACATGAAACAAACTAATATTATGGCATTAGGGATAGATTTAGGAGTTTTAGTTTTTTAATAGATTGCACAAACACATTTAGAAAAATCATTTTCTTTTATTTGCTATTCTATTTTCTTACACTATATATTTCTCATTTCATCATATATCTTTCTAAATTGATTGAGGACATTATAATTCACTTTTTCAATGATCTTTTTAACTTACTTAAATTTCTTAATAAAAGGAGTATTTATTGGGATAAAGCTTTGTGAAAATGCTACTGCTAATTCATTATTTGAAGGTAAAGGTAGATTTTTTGCATAGTCTAACAATTAAATTATGTATTCCTTTAATGCTTATTGAAGATCTGAGTTTATCATAACTAAATAACATTATAACATTGAATCTTCTGACAATGAATGCTTATGCTTCTCTATTTAAATCTCTATCTAAGTTATTCTAAACTTTTCTATTTCTTCTTATAGATTTTTAATCATTTTTTTGAATTATTACACTTAAGACTTCCATTACTAACATAATCAAAAAAAACCTGAAAATTATTTGGACAAATTTAAAAATTTTATACAAAATAACTTATTTCTATAAAATAAAAATCAACTAAATTATTTATTATTTAAAGAATAATAAGAATATTAATATCCCTTTTTATTCCATAATCATTTAGGTAATATTATAATTCATTTTCAAATAGCATTTCTTATTATTGCATTTTCATATGATTCTTTAACCCATCTTAAGTATTGTTGTATTTATTCATTTATGTGAACTTTATTGGTATCAACTAAACCTAAACTTCTTCTTTGTTATTCATTCATCTGAAAGGGAGCTGGAGTAAGTTATAACATAGATAAATTAGGACTTCTTTGACTTTAATTATAACCATAAAATTCTAAGTAAATGTTTGAAAATTCTTAAAGCACTTTTTTTAATAATTCAGTTTCACATTTATACTATTCATCATTTGGTATAGTTTTGATAACTTTAATTAATAATGTTTAAGCAATAAAACACTATTATTCAGTTTAAATATTGAATTCAGCAATTTTCTTTATAAAATATTATTTTTATACATTTTACAAATATGTGATCAATTATTTTAATTACAATTAAGTATTCATTTATTCCTTAAATTAACTGAATATTTTATGTTGATTTTATTATAATTCCTATATTGTTTTTGTTTAAACATTTTATTCATTATCATTAAATAGATTTTCTCTCGATTCCCTTTAAAATTCTTAAACCTTTTATTTATGAGAACTTACAATTTTAGATATCAATTCTCTAAAAAAAATAAACTATAATTAATTCTTTTACTTATTATTTTTTAGAAAATATTTATGTCTAAATGAATAAGAATTCTTGTCAATCTTTTATTTATTAAACCCATATTGATTTAATTATCTATTTATATTATAGATATGAATACCTAACAAAGCTAAAGAAATTTGATTATTTGTAATGTACACTTAAAATTGATTTAACTAATAAATCCACATTTACAATTTCAAAGGCATCACCTTCATTGTTCCATCTAATAACATTTATGTTTTCTTCACCCTTTGACTCATTAAATTAACTACTTCGAGTATTTCAAATAGACTTATTAAAAACTTTGGACCCTTTCTTTAATTCATAAATCTGCAATATTATAATATATATCAATTATTTAGGTTTGAGAAATACAAAATTTGATATTTTTATGTTATTTAATATATTTTGATAGTTGATAATTTATTCAAATTGATTCAAATGAAGAAAGAAAAAAAGAAATAAAAATAAAAAACTTCTTTGGATGAAAGATTTATTGAATTTTATATTTAAGTCAGAGTACTATGCGAACACTATTTAGTCAAATTTAATAATACCATAATTAATATTGTGTTGATGTTTTCGACAATTTAGGAATTGAGCTTTTTATTGTTGAATTATTAAGATGAATTTTTTATAAGAGGAATCAATTTCTTTACCTTTATAAGAGAAATTTCTTTAGCATCTCGAATAAAATTAAGTTCACAACATGAATTTAAACATTTGAGTTACTTAATACCATTATGTATCACATTACTATATTAAATTGTACTGATATATTTATTTATCATATATTTGGGGAAAAATAAAAAATAGTATAGATTGAGTGAATTTTTAAAAACCTAGAATAGATTAATTTAAATTCTTCTAAGAATATTATCATATTTTCATTCATTACTCTATTACATCCTTATTATTCCTATGATTGAATTAACATTAATATCCTTATTTCATAATGCACAAAGTTAATCTATTAATATGATTCATTTATCATTTTCAATAATTACACTTATATTTGTAATTGCAAATTATTTAATTTAATTGTTTTGTAATTTAGAATCAATATCAATAACACCTCAAAATTTATAATTGTTATAAGCTACTTTTAGTAATTATTGGAAATCTTTATTAAATCTTCTTATTATTGTTATTGATTAAATGGAGAGTTCAAATCTAACTAAATTTTATTTAATTTTTAGTATAACATTAATTAAGTAATCAAGTAATTTCTGGGCTTTAATATGGAGTTACCCAAACTTACATCATAGATAGAAAGTTGAAGTATAATGTAATTTCTTCCAAATCACAATTGCCATCATATTATTTATTAATTAAGTTTCAGAATAAAAATAAGATACTTATGATGTATTATTAATAGTATTGATCTCACCCATTTTAAATGAAATGATATACAATTACGAAATTAAGTAACATGAATCCTTAATGATAACTAATAATTCTAAAATTACAACTGATATGTTATAATATAAAATTGGTAATATCATTCATGATTATGGTTATTTATAATCAAATTACTTGTAAGATACTAAAAAGATTACATATGTCCATTATTTTAAATAATCTCATTTAGATGAATGCGAAGATTCAAAATGTCTCTGTAGAAGATAGATTATTTCATTTGAAGATATCATAAGTTTATTTCTCAAAGATTAAGTTAAGAACTTTGACACAATGATATCAAGAACAAAAGATGATTCTGCTCGTTAATCATATTTTTTACATTATTTATCTCTCATTAATTATCTAGGATTAAATACCAAAGCTTTTTAATAATCTAATTTCTTAGCTTAACTTGATAGTGAATAGATTCAATTTAGTTCTTCTGCTACTCATGGAGCTAATTATCAATTTAATCATTAACCAAGTGATAGAAAAGAATAAAATAATAGTTCAGATGGCAAAAGTCATTCTATCCAAAAATCTAAATCAGGAGGTGATAGAAATGCATAAAGTACTACCCATATAAGATTAAATAATATGGGATTTATTGCTAGATAAAAACTTAATTTAATTTAAGAATAGATCAAGTAATCAATGAGTATGGGATTTTCTAAATAATCTGCTTAATTTTCTGAAAATTTAGAGCATGCTGTTAAATTATTTCTCTAATCTGAAGAGAATAATAAAAGATTAAGGAAGAAAGTAGTTAAGATGATTAATAGAAAAAGAGAATTCTTCAATAATTTAAATCAATTAAGCAATGACCTTAATATCTTTTAAGCTGGTAAAAAACTTCTTATTTAAATGAATACTCTTGAAGATTAATTATATAAATTATATGATTAATTTCCTAGTTAAAAAATGTAAGCACTTAATACATTTTATTAATCTGAAATTATGAATAATTACTTTTCTGCTTATAAATTAGCAACAATTGCTTCAATTTCTGATGAAAAACTCTTAAAAATGTAATCTTAAACTAATTTTGATTTGTTTTCTAATAAAATAGATTATCTAATAATAGGATTTGATTAATAATCACATAAATTATCAATTAGAAATGGTTCTAATATGATTCATTAATTTTTTGGTTTATCTTAAGATTCATTTAAAATGATTTATTAAATCAATTCAATCTTACCTTAAGGATTTGAAATAGTACATGAAAAATTAGTTGCTAATTTCTTATCACATGGAGTATCAAAGTATTTCAGATAAATAAATTTGAATTTTTGTCAATATCAATCAAAGTTTATAAAAACAATAGATTTTTTTTATGATATCAATTTCATGAATTTGGATGATTTAACATTTGCTTGTTTTCTTTAAAATGTTGAAACTCAAAGTGTTTATCTATTTTCTTTATCTAATCACAAGGTATCAGGAATATCTAAAAATTTTATAAATAAATTGGGTTATAGTACCAAATTAAATAAAGAATTGGCTTAAGCATTTTAAAGAGTCCCTTTAAGCAAAGTGTTTCCTAAAATTTCCTTAATACTTGAGGCCAATATCACTAAAGCATCTGATATTAATTAAGATATAATTGATGTGACTTAAATTAGTGAATATTAAATGTTAATGTATGCTCCATTAGCTTTGTTATTAGAGAGTAATTCAAAAATAAACTGGGAAAATTAGGATCATCTAACTATTTATTAAGTGGATTGTATTTTACACATTAGAAATTTCAAAACTGAATTGAGCTATATTATAATTGAAATCAAAGAAATTAAAAAATAATCCAGAACAGAAAATACAACACCTGAACCTTAAATGACATTAGGATATAACTCAAATTAAGAATTTGAAAGTTTTAATGCCTATGATATTGATCAAGAAGATATTGAATATGCAGTAAATATGCCTAAAGCAATTGAATTATATGGATTAGAAGATCAAACAGCAAATTTAGATAACTTGGATAATTTGGATCATATGGATCAATTTGATTACAATATAAATAAATTGAGAGTTAATGATAAGAGTTTAAATTAATCTTATTAATAACCATATCAAAATTAATCGATGATGAGTCCAAAAGATAGTGGATTAAGATTAATTGAGAATAAAAATCCAGATTTTAATGTATCTTAAATTAAAAGTAAATAATTTGCTAATAAATAATAATTCTTTAAGTCTGCTGAATAGATTGAATAGGAAGAGTAATCTTCATCATTTTAATAAAGTAGTGAAATAAAAAAGTAACAGGTGATAGAAAATTAAGTAGATAAACTTTAGTATGATGATATAGATCAAGAATTATAAGAAAATATTAGAATACAAATGTAAATGGATTCCAAAGAATAACGAATTGTTCATATAGATGATATCGGATCTTAAGTAAGTTCAATTGCAGGATTGAAGAAATCAAAATACTCAAAAAAATATGATTTAATTGAAAAATTGATAAACTCAACAAAATTTTCAAAGAAATTTAAAATAATGTTGCTATTTCTAACAGTGATGTTTATTTTATTTTTAGTATATAGTGGAGTAATGTTATATTATTCAAATGATGATTTAAATCGATTTTTGGAGGAATTAGATTTAATTTAAATAAAGTCTAATATTATTGGACCAGTCAATAAATATATTGTTTCTTAGAATTCTTTGACAACCTATGCTGTTCTATTACTCTTATATCCAAATATATCAGTATAAAGTTAAATAGCAAAAATGTAATATTCAATTAAAGATATAAATTATACTTACTTTGAACTTAAAGATAGTTTCACAAAATAGCTAGCAAATCCTTATTTGAATCCTTTTTTTGAAGATAAGTACTTCAATATTATGGTAGGGAAGTATCCAAATACTAGTAATTATTCAATATCAGCAAGAGAATCTATGTATTTATATTTAGAAGCCTGTTACAATTTTGTCAATATAGATTATCTTAGTATTATTAATTTAGATATAACACAAGGATTTTTAGTGTTCCTGTATGGGAATTATTAAACATTTGTAGAATAATTACAACTATTAAATGAAGAGATGGTAAACTACTCAATAACTAGATCAGGTACTGTGTCAGAAAAATGGAATTATCTTCTCATTCCAATAGTATTAATTTGTTTTTTATTATTGTTTATAGCTTTTACATTTTATAAGGCTTATCTTAATCAATATGATAACTTTCTATAACTTTTTAATTTTATTGATGTAGTTTGGTTGCAAAGAGATATAGATAGGTACAGAGGAATAGCCTCTTTATTAATAAAAGATTCAGATGTTTTATTTAAATATTAATTTGATATTGATATCAAGGAGAAATTTTTAGCAGCTGAAGATATAAGAAAGGAGAAAATTGCTTAGAATTAAAAAAATAATAAATAAAAGTAGAAAGGTTAAATAGCCAACTTGAATTAAAAAATGTCAATATGGCCTTCATTATTGTCATTTACATTTATATTTGGAATTTGCTTTATTTTTTGTTTTATTACTAATTCTTTGGGAAGAAATTACTTTTAGAAGTATCCTGATACTACAACATTTTTTAACTCTCTATCTGATTTGTGTATAGCTGTAAGTGGAGTATTCTCTATGAGAGAAGTTACATATTATTAAAAGTTTCCTGTAGGTACCATCTTTTATTTTCTTCCTGATAAAAATGCAACATTTTTTGTGCAAAATTTCTTTGATCAAATAGAAATCATAAATAATTTCTTATCTCTTGTAACTTAGATGGATAGATCTAAATATATAACATCTGATGAATTCATTTAAGAAATGGATTTGATGTTGAGCACAGATGTGTGTTAATTTTTACCAGCTGTAAGTTTTAGATTATTATCATAAGAATAAAATCGAGATGGCTTAAAGTCATTGCGATGCTGTGTATTAAGGAGTGCTGCGTAAAGGATTTTAGGCAGCTGGTACAACCATAAGAAACAATTTACTTAATGAGTACGATCAAACCAATGGATTTGTTCTTAAGGTATACACACAGTAAGAGGAACTTGAGGCCGGTTTGATATTATATGATACAATTTCAGTTTTGAAATAGCAATTTTAAAGTTAGTTAAAGAATTCAACAGATGAATTGATTTAATAAATATTGGTAACTTCTAAATTTAAATTTTAGATAATAAATTTGATATTCATTATCCTGATGGTTTTGACCATTTTATTGATTTTTACAAAGACATTGTCATATTTTAAATGGGAATTTAATTTGATGAAAAGATTTTTATTGTTGTTACCTCAACAATCATTGTTTTTGGATAATCAATTGGATAGGACAATTAGATAAATGGTAGTGAAGGATGATTTAACTTGAGAAATTAAGTATATTTTTGGATTATTATTAATTAAAGAATAGTAAAATAAATATATTCTAAATATGATGAACATACAGCCATATCAAAATTACTTCCCTTATGTGAATGAAGCATAAGTTTAATTCTAAGGTGAGATTGAGCAAGCAAGTAAGACTTTAATCTAATAAATACAGAATAAAGCTAGGGTTCAAATTATAATGAGTTTAACTTATTTCAATAGAATTTTTATGCTCCAGCATTTCCACCTTATTAATTTGAGTTCGTTCAAGAACATGAAATACCAAGTCAAATAAAAAATAAAAAAAATAAAAAACATAAGTAATTGAATTTAATCTCATTGAAAAAGGAATAACGATTAAAAGGGCCTTCTACCAAAGACATTAGAATCAGACAAATAGTTTGTTGAAGATCAACAATAAATAATTATTCCATCAGATTAGATGTACTATAATTCATTCCTACTTTTAGTATTAAACAACCATATCCAGTATTTCATTACACACAAGGCAATCCAATGCCTAAACTTCAATCAGACATTGTTTCTAATCCACATTAAGATGGCTAAGGTTCTTAGGAGGGTTCTTAATAGACATAAAAATAGAAGGGACAGCATTCTCAAATTAAAAAACCAAAGAAAGAAAACACAAATACTGGTCACTGGTCAACTGATGAACATACAACCTATATATCCTTTTTATAGCAATATGAGGATATAATGACATCTTCAATGATGAAGAAGACATCAAAAATATTCAAATAAATGAGTGAGTTAATTGGTACTAGAACACCAAGTTAATGTAGAAGTCATCATTAGAAATTTAATCCATATGCTTTGAGAGGAGAAAACGGAAAACGTTTACCCAGAGCTGAAAGAAGTAGAGCTGGAAGAAAAAAGAAGAATCCATAAACTGATATACCAAAAGCAGGTAATAATTAATATATTATTATATAGAAGAGGCAAACATCATAGCTAATTATGAAACACATGATCCTTATTACTATATGATGTTAGAACAATAAAAATATTATTATTCTAATCTTTAATAAGAATATTGGAATCCATAACATGAAATGGAACATCATCCTAGTATAAAAAAGGAAGAAGACATAGAATTCATGAATAATCCTCATCTTTAATAACTTCATTAAGAATATGAAGAATGTTTAAAATATAATCTACCTTTTGTCCAAAGAAATGGAATTTAATCAGATTATAATTTTGATGCTAGAAATCAAGCTATAAACGATTTATTAATATGATAATTATGTATAATATATTCAAATCATTTAAATTTTCAACTCAGATTATTCCATGTCAATTACCTACTTTTTATAAAAAAAGGGCAATCTGTTTATTTATATATTTCAATTAAAATCCCATTTAACATCACATGTTGAATTCTAATACAAACAAATAAAGAAAGCGATTTCAAGAGAACAGGTGTCGCTACCTGCAATAAGCTTAGCCTGATGAAATTGTTTCTTCAAATACAGAATTAGAACCCTAATAATAGGATATTCGAGTCAGATTAGAGAGACCTTCTAAAAAGAAAGTTTCAGTAAAGATTCGTAACTTGGACATTGATAGTGATATTATTAAAGAGGAGGATAGTGAAGATTATATGAGTGAGAAATAATCTTAAGAAAAAATAAATAACAAAGAATCTAATGGAGTACTTCACCTCATTCCTGAGGAAGAAATTGAAAGTCCATTCAAATCTAGAATAAATTAAAACTAAGAAATTTTTTGGAAGTCTAGTAACTAAGAAAGTCAAAATGTAGAAGCGTAATTATTTAATACACCCAAAGAACACTAAGTAGCAGATTCACCGAAAGTTGAAAACGCTATTAAATCTTATAAAAATCTTAACACTATGAACAGTCTTTACTCTCCATCAAAAGCATCTCAAAAACTCATAATTAATGATGATACTATTTATGAGCACTACAATTTATTTTAAAGGTTATTTCTTTATCATATATTTTGTTACATGAAACAAATGAAAAAGTACATTGAATCATCCATGCAAAAAATTAGTGTAGGTCACCTTCCAAAACAAGCTTTTAAAGATTCAATTTAATATAATTTAAAAAGAGTATATGAGTAAATTAAAAGCAATGTAAAAATATTTTATTTACTATTTTTAGGATTTCTATAATTTTAATAATAAAGCCCTCTTTAAATTGTTTTTCTGGTAAGACAATAAGCATGTCACAATAATGATAGTAATTCTTGCAATGTTTGAAACTTATTCAAGATTTGTTATGGCAATTTTAACTGAAACCTTGATATCTGCAGTAACTGACAATAATATGAGCAGTGCCTATTTACAGGCTACTGCTCTAGCAATACTTTCATTGCTTGCTCTAATGAGTAAACATTAATAATAGTATAAAATCTAAATTATTATATAGGTATTTGATAAGTAACTTTGCAACAAAAATAAGAATGGTTTTCATCAACTTAATTTATGATAGAGTAATTGAATTAAATTCAACATAAATATCCTTATTAAATGTAGGAAAAATAATGAATCTTGTTAGTAGTGATCTCAATGTTATAGAATATTAATTAGCTTTCATATACTAGGTGGCTGTGATACCAGGTTCATTATTATTTACTGCAATCATCCTATGGGTATGAAATTTGTAAATTTTAGTTAAGATTTGATGGACCTTTAGGATTGGTGGCTATAATATTTTGTGCTATTTTATACCCTTTATAAATACTGATTTAGAATATCAACAAGAGACTATTGCTCTAAACTCGTAAGTTGTAAGATCAACGAATTTAGTAAACAAACACTGTAATTGAAGGAATTAAATATGTTAAAATGTATGTGTGGGAGAAGATATTTGAGAATAAGATCAATGCCATAAGAAAAAAAGAATTTTTCCTTTATTTAAATATTCATATCTTAAATTTATTAGATCGTTCTTTTAACTTTAGTGTGCACATTTGGGGATCATTTTGCTTTATTTTAATATTATATCTCTCTGATACTCACTTAACTATATCAACTATAATGGGAACCATCTAACTCATGTCAATGATTAAATACTATTGCATATTTTAAGTATCCTATGCTTTTTAGGCTCTTATGAATTTCAGTGTTATATTTTCAAGAGTCTCTGAAATACTTAAATAATAATCAAATAACATTACTACAATTGATTAATTTAGGACTACTTTTACTACTTATGATACTCAACATTAACCAATGCAATAAATGTTACTGGACAGAACTCGAGGACTCAATCGTAAAGGTAGTCTGACTTTGTAGTAGACATCTCTCGTTACTATAAATCAATATTCTGGGAAATGGTCAAAGGATGGTCCTCCAGTGATCAGTTCAATTAATTTAGATATAAAATCAGGAGAAATTATGGGGATTATTGGAAAGGTTGGAGCAGGTAAATCCACACTTCTAGCAGCAATTCTTTAAGAATTACCATATTATGATGGAAGTGTAATTTAGTCAAAAAAGTTGAAACTTGCTTATGTTGAATAAGAACCTTTTATTTATACAGGATCTATAAAAGAAAATATTTTATTTGGTAAAGATTATGATTAAGTACTCTACCTTAAAGTATTAGAAGTGAGTTGTTTAGATTAAGATATCTTATCATTTAGATAAGGGGAAAAAACAGAAATTGGTGAAAAAGGAGCCAATCTATCTGGAGGATAAAGAGCTAGATTAAGTTTGGCAAGAGCATTATATTCTTAAGCTGATTTATATCTTTTTGATGATCCTCTCTCTGCAGTAGATTCAAAAGTAGCAGGCAAGATTTTTGATAATGCAATCAAAGATTTTATCTTTAAATTTCAACCTAATTATAGACCTATTTTAATAAAGACTCATTAAGCTTTCATACAATAAACTCCAGCTGTTATTTTAGCTACACATTAAATCTCTTATGCCTTAGAATGTGACTATGTAGTAATTATGGATGGGGGTATGATTACTCATTAAGGTTAAAAGAATAAGATGAAAAAACATATCTTGGAAATCACAAGTACTCATACAAGTAACACAAATGTTGATAATCCAATCAGATCCTTAAAAATTAGAAGACCAAGTAAATTGATGAATAAGGTTGTCAATTAGATGTAAAAGTCAAATAAAGATGAAACTTAAGCTTTATATGTAACTGAAGATCAAAATTAATCTGATGCTTCATTCGATACTTATAAAAGGTATTTTAGTTATTGGAAACCTTTCATTTTAATATTTGTTATATTATGCCAAAATGTTGCTAGTGAAATACTTAATAATTACTATTATAAAGAAATGGCTTCATTTGATGAAGATAGGTAACGAGATAATGATTAAATATTTTACAATGCAGCTATTTTGGTACTAGGAGCCTATTTTAATAATATTATAAAGTATTTTTTAAATATTTTTGGTGTTCTTACTTCAAATAATAGCATTCATAATTAAATGTTAAAAAGGTTAATCCTATCACCTATCCTTTATTTTGATACTAATCCTTCTGGAAGATTGATCAATCGCTTTTCAACTGATTTATCCTTAGCAGATACTTAAATATAATAAACCATTACAGATATCTTTGAATAAGGATCATAATTTTTGGTATCTCTTGTTACTATAGCAATATTATAACCATATTTTACATTTGCTGCTATCTTCACAATTATAAGCACAATTATAATTTTTAGAATAACAAGATCAGTTGTTTCTTAATTAAAAATATGTGATTTAATATAAAGATCTCCTTTATTTGATTAATTTAAAATTACTATTAATGGAGTAACATAAATAAGGATAAATGAAAATTAATCATGGATTAAGGAGAAATTTACTAAATTATCTAACTAATCAATGTAGGCTAATCTAATATTTTTATATTCATAAAGATGTTTTGGATTTTATATTGATTTATTTGGTTAATTTGCAAACATATCTGGAATCTTTCTGATTATAGGAATGGTATCTGACCCTACTATTTTCTCATAAGCATTGTTACTCCTTTCAACTTTCAATACTTAAGCAGGTACATTGAGATAATTTATGGCATTTGATTCAATGATGAATAGTGTAAATAGAATGTTTGAAATTTGTGATTTAGAAATAGAAAAAGAAGAATCAGCAGGTGAATTAGAGATGAAGAACTGGCCAAGGCTAGGGTCTATTCTCTATTCAAATGTTACAATGCAATACAGAGAGAATACTCCCTTAGTATTAAAGGGGATGAACTTTAAAATAAAAGATAAAGAGAAAGTTGGAATAGTTGGAAGAACTGGAGCTGGTAAATCATCTTTAATATCAAGTCTTTTTAGATTAAATTCTATATAAAATAGCGGGTATTAGATATGTTTATATTTATTAGTATAATCTCAATAGATGATTAAGATATTCGCAAAATTAATCTGTACAAGTTAAGAAAAGAAATAAGTATCATTCCTCAAGTTCCTTTTCTTTTCAAAGGGACATTAAGAGAGAATCTAGATCCTTTTTAAAATTTTGATGATAAAACATTATTGAACGTTTTATCAGATACAGGATTAGAAGGTTTTATTTAATAGCTACCAAATGGTCTCGAACATTTAATAGAACCTGAATTCTTTTCTATTGGTTAGAAATAATTAATCTGTTTAAGTAGGGTTTTATTGAATAAGAAGAAGATTTTGATTTTAGATGAGGCGACTGCAAATGTCGATATGATTACTGACTTTTTAATTTAGTAAATCATCAAAGATAAATTTAATGATTGCACAATATTTACAATAGCACATAGATTGAATACAATAGCAGATTATGATAAAGTGCTTGTTTTAGAGGATGGTAAAGTACTTGAAGAAGGACATCCTTATGAATTATTAGTCCAAAATCCAAAGGTTTCTGCTTACATAAATAGTGACTCTGCATTTGCAAAGATGGTGCTTCAGACAGGTCATAAGAATAGTAGCTAAATTTATGCAACAGCAAGGAAAAGTTACCTATAGAAACATGAAATTTAGAGTAAAAGCAGTTTAAACAGTAATAATCTGGATGTCTCTCTTAGTAGTATTAATGAATTCAACATTTGATACTGTTTAGTAAGGAATATTTGATGATATATATAATAAAATTGGTTATCCTCAGATATAATTCATAATTTTGGATCTAGATACATCCTTTCAATTTCCCCTTTCCATTTTTTTTCAACTATTTTTCTTTTCAATTTAAGTGTTGGAGTTAATTCACCAGTCTCAATAGAGAAATCTCCTTCTAAAATGGTCCACTTTCTAATTTGCTATGCCTTAGAGATTACATATTAATTAGTCTTATCTATCAAAGTATTAATATATTATTTGATAATTGGATCTAATTTGGCATCTTCAACAGTTGTAGCCTAAGACCCTTGAGCATTAAATTCATTTATAACCTCTGATGATAATTTACCTATAGCTGATAAGTCCTGTTTTAGAGTAAGCAATACTGATAAGTATTTTCTATTATCTCCAATGACCATGCAATTTGAGACAAATCCAAGATTTTTTTTAATCTCATTTTCAATAAGTATAGGAGCTATATTCTCCCCTCCTGCAGTAATTATCAATTCTTTGATTCTTCCAGTAATAATTAGATTTCCTTTCTAATCTATTTTTCCTATATCACCTGAATGCAGAAATCCATTTTCATCAATTGTTTATCTTGTTGAGGTATCATCTTTAAAGTAACCCATAAAAATATGTCTTCCCTTATAGCAGATTTCTCCATTTCCATCTTTATCAGGGTTAAAGATTTTCATTTCAGTTCCTTCTATAGCTGAACCAGCACTACTCATAAACAAACTATCAAATTATGAGAAATTTTCTGGAAAAGATAAAGTCTAAACACCTCCACATTCACTCATTCCATATGCATTGATCAGAAACCTAAAGTAATCTATTAAATTTTACATATTTAATGATAAAAAATATTCTCTTATTTCAGGACTCAAGGGAGCTGCACCAAAAAGTAAATATGCTGCCTTATCTAATCCTAATGCTTTTTTCACTTATAAATAAACTATTTTTTCTGCCAAACCAAAACAAGTAGGAGTCTGTTGACCATGAGTTTATGCAAAGGTACCAACCTTACCTAAAGATTTAGCCCAATTGGCTATTAAAGTCTTAATTGTTCCATTAGATTTAGCTACTTTTTGCATCTCTTCATAGATTTTCTCCCAAACTCTAGGAACACCCAAAAAAAATGTTGGCCTTACTTCTTTTAAAGTGTTTATTAAAGAACCTTATAATGCATCAGGATTTGCAAAATACAAGTGACCACCCCATCTAAATAAGCCAATTAAATCTACTAATTATGCTGCTACATGACTGAGAGGTAAATAACTTACTATTCGATATCCATCATCAATTTTGTATTTCTTAAGATGTTAAGCTACAATAAACATGTAATTGTCATGAGAAAGCATGACTCCTTTTGGATTACCTGTTGTTCCTGAAGTATAGATAAGAGTACAACAATTTCCTGGTTGCAACTAACAGGTTCTTTAATTAATCTCATCAAGATGATTAGATTTTTTTCCAATTTGTAAGAAATCATCCCAATTATATACTTTTCTATTTGAAGGAATATTTTTAATATGATGTACATTATCATTATAAAGTACAACAGCTTTCAATTTAGGTAATCTATCCCAAAAGGAAAGATACTTATCTAATTATTCTCGAGTGTCTGCTACAAGTAGTTCACATTCAGAATGTTCACTTACATATAGACAAGCTTCTGGATTGTTTGTTGTATAGATTCCAACAGGAAGATTATGAGCATGTATGCTACCCATAAAAGCAATATTCCATTCAGGTGCATTAAAACCTATAATATTTACTGCACTTAATTTTGTTATGTTTAATTCAATTAATGCTGAAGCAAAATCAAGGACTGCACTGTAATATGCTCCATAAGTTATTGTTTACCATATTTTATTTCGTTTAACAGAAAGAGCAGGTAAATTAAGGAATTTAATACAATCTTATTTGAATGCTTCAGGAATTGTAATAGGTTTTGGATCATTCATACCTCTAATAGGTAGTTCATGTGTAAAGTTTGTTGTCCAATCTATATGTTTTCTTGGATCTTATTTATCATAAGAGTTTAGGATTCTATAAAATCCTTGTTCAGAGATTTACATTTATAATAATAATGAATGAGTAATTACGATTTATTAAACTTGAAGAATCTATTGAATAAATGAACAAATCATTTCTACCTCATCTAAATTAGATTTCCTAGATGTAATAAAAATTATCAGCTTTGGATGTGTTTATTACAAATAATCCAAGGGTAGATTTGATTAGTGATACCATTTAACTTCTAAACTCATAATTAAAGATATAAGAACGATTGAGTTCAATTGAATCATAGCACTCTAAGTTTAGTACACATTATGATGAAATTCTTAACAGACATTCTGTTTATATTATGTAAATACAACCTTGGATTGATGAAATGCATAGGTAAAAATTAAATAAAATATTTTTAATAGTATTTTAGAGGAAGCTAAACAAAATAGAGACATGAATAATCAATTGAGAATTAATTTTAAAGAAATGAATTAAAAACATAAAGAATATACTGGCATACTGTTGTAAAATGATAGATTAACTTAAAACTATAAGACTCGTCTTGATCAATTTGAAACATAATTGGCTTCTAAAATTGATCATTCAGAAATCACTAAAGTATAAGATTTAATGAGAAGAGATTTTGTAACTTGTATTGAATTGGATAATATTAAGAATTAGATTCAATAAAGAATAGATAGATTACAAGGAGAAATGAGTACTAAATAATAATTGGGTATTGTTTAAGATAATTTATAATTTATAAAAGATAGATAGGTGTAAGTTTTAAGTGAATTAGTAGATAAGAAAGTTGAAGATCTTGCTAATAATAAACTAAAAATATATGCTACAAAAAATGATTAAAGAGTCTTTGAAGATAGAATAAATTAAGTATGTAAGATTTTATCAGAGAAAATATTGATGATATAAAAAGAAACAACAGAAGAAAATAAATTAATGTAAGAATAAATAAAAGAAGAGAATTAAAAATTAAATGACTTTAAATCATAATTAAATGTTCTTAATTCTACATTCTAAAAGGTTGTAATGAAAGATGAGTTATAAATTGCTATGTAAAGAACTTTACGGTTATAAAGAGAATCTGAATATTTAAATGAAAAACTTGAATCAATAAGTGCAGAAATATTTGAATAAAAAGTTTCATTTTAAGCATTCAATAAATAAAAGAATTTAGAAATATAAACATTATAACATTAACTAATTCAAAAAGAAGGTGAAAGTGTTACATATTGTGAAAGTCCAAAAAGAGCTGAAGGTTCTTAAGAGGAAGTGGAAAGTGGTCAATCTTCTCCTAGAAAAAAGATAAGAAAATCAGCAATTCTATCTAGACAGGGATCAGTTATTAATTCTGATATGATGTAGAGAATATTTTAAAGATCAGATGCTAGAATTTAAGAATTATAAAATTAATTGGATGAAATTAGATAGAGATTACCAAAAGCAAGTAAGTTTTAAGAAAATATTACACAACCTGTTTCAGACACAATAAATATTAGAATGGAATATTTTAATTAGATGATCATTTAATTATTAGAAGAAACAAAGAAGTTTAAAACTTAACTTGAACTTTTAAATTAATCAATAATAACCATAAATAATAAACCATAAGTAAGAGAAGAGACACTCTAATAAATTGATGAAAAATTGAAATTCATCTAAGAATTAGAATTTAAGCTTGATTAAAAATGTGATTCATCTTTAGTAATACCTATATTAGATTCAAAAGCTAATGCTTAAGAATTTATAGAAACAAAATTACTTTCTAAATAACTGAAATAATGTGTTTTAGATACAATAAACAGTTTAAGGACATTTTTTACTTCAGATTAAAATGATTAGATTAAAGATTTACTCATTAATTAATTAAGTCGATATCTGTGCTATTTTGTAAGATAAATTGAGGGTCATCAATAAACACAGAGTGATTCTTAATAAAATCCATAATCTACAAAGTATCTTTAGCCAAAATATACTGCTTAGAGAATGAAGTCATATTCATCTTGTTCAAAAAGAAGAGAAACTGATTGTGAAATAAGAGGAAGAGCAGTAAATCGTAATGTGACAGAGACTGCTGTATATAATTCATTGAGATCATCTCCATTGGCATTCCGTTTGGTGAATTAAAATAAATAAAGTGCAACAATAGTGAAAAGAATGAAAGTATAATGATTAATATTTTACTTACTCAATTTAACTTAAAATATTATACATAATTATATTGTTACATATGTACAGATAACTTTATTTGCAAGAGTTCTTCTGATTCAAACTTAACAGCTAATGAACCTAAATCATAATAAAAATCATCTATAAACCTTATAATTTATCACCCTTATTGACAGGCACTTCTTCTCTAAAGTATAAAATAACAGGTTTCCAAAAAGGAGACTTAGTTGGACCCATAATCACATGAATTGGCAAATGAGTATAAGTAAATGAATACTTCATCCACACAATGACTCCAGTTGCATAATCTTATCTCTTGATCTTTACTTAGTATTAATTACTAAAACTAAGATCTTCTAATTAACAAGTTTGTAAATTGATCTCATAAATTAATTATTCATCACTATTTAATTAATCTTCCTTTATGCTTTCAATGAGTGGTTCTTTTGCAACCCATTATTTCATCCATTTCATATTAACCCCATAAACAGAATCCCTATAAACTCATAATTCAAAATACCAAAAATTAATTTTCGTTTTACGATATTTACTATCTTCAATCGATTATAGATATAATTACCCTTTGTCAGGCATGATAAATCCATCTTAATTTAGATATTTATCTCTTGCATAGATCACATCTTAAATGCATCCACCATAAAATAACATATTTCCCATCCAAGCAGCAATTATGATATCTATTTTACAATTTAATTCCATTTCTCTAATATTTTCTTTGTATAATGTAACATTTTATATGTTATTCTATTTCATAATCTCAGATGCATAACTATTAGCTTTCATAGCAATAACTTGTTTTGCACCAGATTCTGAAGCCAAAACACTAAGCAATCCCATACCTGCATCCAGATCTAACACAATTTTATCTTTAAATAAATGCTTATTTCTTTTAATTGCCTTAACAAATGGTTCAATTCGATTACGATCATTATAAATTTCTTCATCACTTAAATTATCCATTCAAAAATATTTATTTAATAATAAATAATAATTCAAGTTAATAAATAATATATAACCATAACCATTCATTATGTTTTTTTAAAATAAGTAAAAATCAACTCTTAAAATTAAGAATATTATTTTATGATCATAAACAATATGATTTCTTTAAGATGAATTATTATAATATCACATTAATGTTTTAATTTACTAAGTTAATTTATCTGTTGATTTTTTATAAGGTATAACACCATTCTCCATTAAAAAGTATTCTATTCCTTCTACAGTATAATCCTTTAGATATTCTACAACAGGAAAAACTCCTTCCTATTTAAATTTTTCTAGTTTATCAAGATTGTAATTTGATGGTAGCCATAATAATCCTTAAGGTAATCTTGATAGATCAATATTCCTACAATATTGAAAATGTTGATTTGTATTTACTAAAACAAAGTGCACTTAACTAATAAAATAATAATTTTGTACTTGAATTAGTTTGATGCCTTAATAAATGCAGTTCTATAGATATCAAAGTAGGGCTCTCCAGGTGGATAGATTAATTAAAAAACTGGCTTTGTTTATAATAGAATATAGATTTCTTCATCTTATCCATTAAATGAATAAAGAGAGGATGTATCTAATTTTTCAGATTGATTGATTCCTAAATTGAATCCAGCATATCCAGAGATTAACATCACAAACAGTCCAAGTCTATTCTTCACTTTCCTTTCTCCATAGGCAATATCATATAAATATTTCTTGAGTGTAAACATAAATTAAATTAATCACAAGGGTAGTAAAAGCTTGGATTTAAGTATAGACATATTTTCTATATCATTTAAGAGCAATCCTGTAAGGAATAGCAATCCAAAATTTAGTAACATATTTAACACGAGTAACAAGATTACAAATATGTTTAGTTGCAAACAGATTAAGGTAAAAATTTCAATTATGATCCCAAAAGTCACTAAAATTAGAATATAAATCAATGTATATTTGTGTTTCAGCATTATTGAAAATAGTATAATCATGATGTAAGTAATACTAATATCAGGAGTGATGAAATTAATCAACATTGAAATTACCTATCATTTATGATTAGATAAAATACTGCTATAATTGTTGCTAATAGATCGATTCTAGCCATAATAGGATAGGAATGCAATTTCTGTTCTGGTTCAATTATGATCTTTTTAAATCCAATAGCTGATGAAGTATTTCTAAAGGCTGTGGCTTGAAGGGATGGTGGTTATAGAGTACTTTTATCAGGTATATTCTAAAATATTTCAATATTTAGATGAGATTTATTAGAATAATTAGTATATTTGGGTTGAATATTAACATCTTTAAAAAAAGGTTTGCTTAATTCATGTAATTAAGATTAGAGAAGAAATAATTCTTCTTAACAAACTTAAGTTTGATTATCTAGTAACTACATTTTCTCATCAATCAATTCCTTATAATTATTACCAATACTCAACATACATTACAATTAAATTAATGTGTGACAGTTAACATTTTACATTTATAATTCAGCCTCCTTCATTTCATTTATAGGCAAAGCTTCACAAGGCAATTACAAACTTGCAATAATGTTATGATCTTCTAATAATTCAACTTTTAAATCAGCAACAAGAGATTTCACAGGAATTTGAACATCTAAACTCCATTCAAACCATCCATTCTTTTTTGTCTATATCTCACTCTCATGTATGAATTGTCCTATAAGAACAACTATAAAAGGTCTTTGTACATAGTCTTCTTGAATTCTTATATAATTAATATGAAGATTTGTTGTTTTTCCATAAGGTTTGATTTATTTTAGATATGCTTTTTATTCTTCCATATACATTTCTCTATTCATTGCATGATTATATTTATTAATGATGATATCATTAGCTTCATAGATTACATGACTTAAAGTTTAAATTGTTAAAGAAGTATTGTAAGAAACAACTCTCTCAAACAATTCAACAGCAATTTCATAATTAAATTCTTGATGTCCATTTTTCATGCTCATTTAATTTAGCATCTTAGTGGCATCAACCTGACTGATTTCCTCATCTTGACTTTTATGACAAAATTCCACTAGATGTTAAACTATCTAATCATAACTTAAAACTTTTTCCATTCAAATTAATTTTTATTTTGTAAGTTTTTAAATTAGAAATAACAATAAAAAGAATTTTATATCCATTAATACAAATGAATTGTTCAATTTTTCTGAAAATATCAAAACAAAGTGTGACTTAAGTTTAATCTCTTGATAATCTCTTTCTATGATATTCTTTTTAATTATATATTCTAACATATCAAATCTTTTTTACTTTTCTATTATTTCAACCTATCAATATTCATAATTTCATTTTTATCATCATCTACAATTATTGCATTTATCTGTATTCTAATATTTACTACTCTTGTTATCATTTATTATTCATTATAAAATTTGAAATTGATTCATAATAAAAAATGATAAAAAATTTAATTGAAAATGCCAAATTAACAGCACAAAAAGTGATGACTAAAGAATAGCAACCTAAGCAATCATAAATTGAATCCTTTCCTACTTTTGACTAATTGGCTTTTAAAAATTATAATATTCCAAAAGATAATTTATGGTAATACTCAATTGAAGATTTTTCTAATATTCTACATTAAATGGAAGATTATATAAATAGACTTTAAAGAGGATATGATGATGTTTGCTAATAATATTTACCTATGTTTAATAAATTTGAAATGCTTGAAAAAGAAAGGAAGAGAATGGCATAAGAATTATTAGATAAAGAAAATCATTGTAAAGAATTAGAACAAGCAATGATAGAAATGTAGGTTGATGCTGATAATGAGTTAAGAAAGAAAGAAATCATTGAATGTGAATTAGAATAATCTAAAAAAGAATTATAAACTATATAAGCTTAAATCAATTGGAATAATAATTAGATAGATGATAAAGAATTGTAAGAAATTAATGCTGCATTTATTGATCTAGATAAAAGTAATGATGAATAATATAAATAAAGAATAGAAGCATTATAAAAAGAAATCTAAGAATATATTTAATTGAATAAGGATTAACTTCATAAAATAAACTTATAAGCCTAAGAAATTGATAAGTAGAGTTAAGAAAATAGATAAATTAATAGAAACTATAATATGGTATTATAATAATTAGCAGATTAATAATCAAAAAGTAGATAGGAGAGTGAATTAAAATAATAACAAATCAATTTGTTAATTAAAGAAAATAATAAACTTATCAATTAATTATTATAATTTGATTAATAAAGAACTATTGAATTATAAATATAATTAGAGAACACAAAATAAAAAGAGGAAATATAAGATTTAAGAAATATTATTATAAAAAAAGGAGAAGAAATTAAAACACTTAATGATTAAATTTTAATTGAAAAATCATAATAACAACAATTAAATGATTTAATTAAAGTCTTGAAAGGTAAAAGAGATTTAGCCATAAGTGAAATCACTTAAATGTAATCAAAATAATAAGTTGATAATTCATAATCTATTACTTAATAGAAATTAAAATAAATTAGATTTTCTATTCAAAATAAACTTATATAAATGAGAAAGGAATTCGAAAACATGTATAAATAATATTTAACATTAATTTGTAAACTTGAAGATAATAAATTTTCAAATGACTTAATGAAATTAGAATCAATAATTAATAAGATAGTAATAGATATGCAAGACCTAGTTGATGAAGTTGAAGATTTAATGGGTTGAATATATAAATTAATTTAATTTTAAAGTTTTTTTCAATTTCTAGATTTCAATGAGTAATCAAGAAATTTATGTTTGGTCGTATTAAAATAAAATACATAGATTTGTTATGTTACTAAATAATTTTAGAAATAACTCTTATTTAAAAAAAATTGATTCTAAGCTACCTAGTCTTAAATAACTATTATATTATCTTATTATTCTTAAAAGTCGATAGTTTTTATTTTTTATCTATATAAATTAGGTCTATAATTATACTTTGTCCTAAATTTGAAAAATTATTTGAGAGTAAATTTAATATCTATTCTTCTCAAAAAGAAATACATATATTAAATTTCTGATACTCTGTGATAACATTTATCTTTAAGTTAAGGTAAGTAAAGAATTGTATTGATTATTCTCATTGAAGTATTTTAATTCAATCTATTTATTTAATCAATTTTGTAATCTTTTTGATAAATATAAAAGATAATTAATGAAACATAATCAACTTTTTGTAATTATTTTTCTTTATTATTTTCTTATTATAATCAATAGATTTTTTATTAATATGAAAGAATTAGTAATAAAAATCAAATAATTCACATAACAAGCATTGTAATCAAACTATATAAATTTTAAATTTCAATATTTTTGTTCCTTTCTTTATGTATTCATTTGAGTATTTCGACTTGAGATACCAGAGAATGGTTTCAAATAGCAAATTTGAAGCATTCTTTTAGTTAAATTTCTAGCTGTCTATACTTATTATTCTATTTTGTTATTTTAATTAGATTTGCCTCTTCTTGGACTACTGAGTTTGGAAGAAAAATCAAAAACTTCTAAGTTTGGAGCTGAGGATCTTAAAAAAATTGGCTTAAGAATTAATTATGTTTATTCAGTTTAGAGATTTATGTATTTTTTCTAAGGTGATTCATATAGATATGGTTTCAAATTTATTAGTGGAGGAGATGCTAATTTTTAGTTTTGTTTATATTTCTTTGATATTGGACTCTCTATTTTCTATTATTACTTTTTTGAACTAATATCAGGGATTGATAAAAGTGTAATTGTAGACTTTAATGATTTTGTTGAATTAGTTAGTTATGATGATTATTATTGCTATTATATAATTAAGCTTGACCAAAATTCATTGGAAGGTTGATCTTATTTTTAATATACATTATGGAATTTGTTCATCTTTGTTGATCTTTTACCACACTCATTACAAGAACAACTCAATCTTCTTTGTCTAGTATCATCAATCTCAAACATTTTTTCCTTGAAGTTTTTATTTTTTTGCTACTTATTTGAGTTTCTAATCACTTTATCAATTTGCACTGTTTTATGGTAGTAGAGCAATCTTCTTTAAATTTCTTTGCCTTCTGTTTTTACAATCTATGCTTGAGATACTCTATGTTTTGGTATTTCTGCGAAATCAAAATATTGTGATGCATTCAAACTTCGAGCTAGAGTGATGAGATTAATACTTACATCTATATTTTTCCTCTTTAAGACAACCCTGACTAAATTTATTAGATTTCATTAGAAGAATCTAATTAGAATATAATTATTATTACAATAAGATGGATTATAGGTTCAAGAAAAAGATATTTTAAATTCATGTTAAATCAGTTAACATACCAAATATGTTTACTAGTCCATAATTAACAAGTTTGTTGCATAACTTTTATCTATATTCCTTTCTTGCCCTTGAAAATTGTAAGATGAAGAAGTATATATATTAAATTAAGATTGGGAAGGAATATCTCAAAGGAAACAGATCATTGAATCAGGTTATTTAACTTTGAGAGAAATGTTAAAGTTCTTAGAGCTTAATTCTAATTACATCATTCTTTATTATTGTTGTAATGGCAAAAAAATAATTAAAAAATTTATAAAATATCATTTTTAAACACTAAATTAAAGATGACTGATATCTTTTAAAATTCCAAATAACGATAATCAAGTAGAAAAATGCTAATTGAAAATTACAGAATTAGATTGAAAGGTTTTAATAAATTATAAGTAAAAGTATTATTAAAAGAGAACATAATGTTTAAATATTACAGTATCAATTGAAATTTCAATCAATACACATAAAAACTAAAAGGAAATCTTAATAAACCCTTAAAAATCAATATAATCTTAATAATTTATATTCATATCTACAACAACCTATTAAAGAGATTGATTTTATATTAATAAATAATAACAAGTTATGAATAGTAAAGTGTAAAAAACCCTTTAGTAAATTTATCAAGTTTAAAAAATGACATGTCTTTTTGAATTTAATTTAACACTTCTATTTATTCTATAAAAACATATATATATCTTTTCATGAGAATCACTCAACAAAAATCAAATTTATTCATCTTAATTTTTATTATTATTCAAGATCTTTTCTGTTTTTTAGGAATATAACTTTCTTTAATTAATCTATAACTAAATATATTATGATTAATTCTATTTCTTAACATATTATATTATAAATAATATTTATTTTTCTTTAGAACAGATAGATTTGTGTTTAATGAAGCAAATAATCATAGAACGTTTATTAAAGCAACAAATATTAGGAAAATACTACACTAATATTAATATTATTTTTATTTTCATTTAATAATAGAGAGACAAGTATTTGAAGGTTAAAAACTCTTATAATAATTCTAATCAAAATTTTCATTAATTTTTGTAATGAAATTGTTAACTCTAAATTTGTTATATTTAATAATATAATGTCAACCAAACTAGCATCAAAGTAATAGTGATGATGACAATGTATCTTATAATAACATAACCACATCAATTGAAGAGGAAATAAGTGTTTCATAATTTCTTACAACTATATTAATTGTAGGACTGACCCTTTTATTTCTATCAAAACTGTTTTAAAAAAAAACACACCCAATTGATAGGAATCGTAACAAGATTAATTTAGATGAATTGAATTAAAGAATGAATAGCATAGCCCAAAAATTGCAAGATGGTAATATGGAATTGACTTACAGTTTTAATGGTTAGTGGGTCTAATAGAAGGTAGAAAAAGTTTCAGTTTAATAAAATATTGACACGTTGACTTTTCATTTTAATGGCTCAGATTGCTATGGATCTTGGAATTAGATAGGTGTTATAAATATTAGTTAAAGCAATTAAGTTGATACATTTTCTAGAAAAATGTACGATAATGCTAAAATTCAAGATGGTGATGTATTGATTTATTATGGATAATTTGATGATTAAGATTAATCATTTAAAGGACATTGGTACTATCTTGAAAGTAAGGAAAAAGGGGAATGGCTATTAAAATTTAAATGAATTATAATATTTTTTCATTGATATTTTAACATATAATTATATTTCATTCATCTAAAACATTTAAAACTTTGAGTAAAAATAACTTGAAATTTATTTTCATTATAAATTTTGTAAATTAAAATAAAATTCTTTTGTATTTCTAGGTTATATCTAATAAATCAAGAGTTTCATATAGTATTTTGAATTTTAATGAATAACTATAGGATCTATCGTATAGTGGTTAGTACCTGAGGCTTTAACCCTCAAGACCTTGGTTCGAATCCAAGTAGGTCCTTTTTTTTCAATTCTTTTTATATTAAAATATTTTTGATTCTTTTTATATATTTTATTAAAAAGCAAATAAACTCATTAGATTTAAGTAAAATAATTTTTATGTTTTAAAAATAGTTTGATGTATGAAAAAATTGTCATGGCCATTCTTTTGATTTTTATCATAAAATATCTATTTTTGTTGATATTTAGATTTTTATTTTTAATTAATACTAATTTCTAATCAACTATAATAAATATATCTGAAAGGATATAATAATAGAATTTTAAATATTTATAGATCTAATAGAGTATCATCGAAATTTTGTAAGAATTATATGAATTATAAGAATTCTTTCAATTTTTATTGATATCAAATAAAAAAGAATGAATTGTTATCTTAACGTTATTTAATATTTGGAAGAATAATAGAATTTGAGTCTTTAACAAAAATAAGAGTATATTAGATATATAATTATAAATCTATAATTTACAATTGAAGCTACTTAAAATTTTACATAAGTGTAATTTATTAAATTTGTTATTAGATTAACAAATATTATTAAAAATTTGAGAATTTTCAGATAAAAAATGTGTTTTCTAAAATTCGATGTTGGAGTATTAAAATTTTTTAATTTTGTGAGCTTAAAAATAAAAATTTGAAATTAGGATATAATATAAATTTTGAAGATAAAAATAAGAAATTATTGAGTTAAGAATAAATTGAGTAATACAGATTTAGAAATAATATATGAGTATAGTTTTCATATTATGAATTTTGAAAATATTAATTAATATTTTTATGGACCCTTCTAAAACATAAATGTTAAAATTATCGTAATCTACTAAAGAGAGAGTAGAGGCTGCAAAATAATACATTGAGAAGAAATATTAAAAGCTACTTTATGAATAAAAAGAAAAAAGAGAGAAGTGGGAACAATTAATTCAAAAATTGACAAATCTAAATTATACACCAATTGAACAATAAGTTATTAAATAAGATTTGTTTCATAAAGAGGCTGAGATATTGAGATTATAAAGATAAAAACTAAGCATAAAAGACTTTGAATCAATAGAAATAATTGGAAGAGGTGCTTTTGGTGAAGTAAGATTGTGTAGAAATAAATTATCAAATGATATCGTTGCAGTTAAGAAAATGAAAAAGTCTGAAATGCTTTATAAAAACTAAGTATCAAAAGTATTTTAGCAAGGTTTGTCATGTAAGGGCAGAAAGAGATCTATTAGCAGCTTCAGATAATGCTTGGATAGTTTAATTAAAATGTTCATTTTAAGATGAAAAGTACTAAATTCTATTATTCAAAGATATCTTTATTTAGTAATGGAATATTTGCCAGGAGGAGATTTAATGACATTATTAATGAAGAAAGACATTTTTACAGAGAAAGAATCATAATTTTATATGGCAGAATCAATAATGTATGATGTAAGTAAATAAGTGTAGGGCAGTGGATTCTGTTCACAAATTAAAATATATACATAGAGATTTAAAGCCAGATAATATCTTGTTATAAGCAGATGGACATATAAAATTGAGTGATTTTGGATTATGTAAATACGTAGAATCAAGAGGAACTAGATTAGATGAGAGAATTAGTGTACATAAACCAGAAGATAAAGGAGGTAATACAACAACCTTCAAGAGAAATAGAATTAAAGCATATAGTACAGTAGGCACTCCAGATTATATTGCTCCTGAAGTCTTTGGAAAATCTGGTTATAATGAGACAGCAGATTGGTGGTCATTAGGTGCTATTTTATTTGAAATGTTGGTTGGATATCCACCATTCTTTTCTGATGATCCTTCATCAACTTGTCAGAAGATTATAAATTGGAAAAAAACACTTGTTATTCCACAAGAAGCTAAACTATCTCCTGCTGCTACTGATTTAATATTAAGACTTATGACAGATGCATCTAATAGATTGGGAGTAAATGGAGTTAATGAAATTAAAGCTCATCCTTTCTTTGCTGGTATAGATTGGAAAAATCTAAGATCCAAAGTATCACCTTATTTACCTGAAATAAAATCTGAAATAGATACTAGAAATTTTGATAAATTTGAAGAATAAGAAACTTGGGTACCTTAAGAGTAAATATTTATTTAACATCAAGTTCTGGTAAATCAGTTAGAAAAGATGTGAATTTTATAGGATATACTTTTAACAGAGAAGTCGAAGTTCAAAGATCTTACCTACTTTAAGCTTTGCTGGATCTTGATACTTTATAAACACAAAAAACAGTAGACTTTATATTCATTACATAGGTACCTACTGAGTCAACTTTGAGTAAATCTTAAGAAAAAAAGGATACATTTTTTATGCCAAATTTACCTAATAATATTTCTTTAGATCCAGAATTGTAGAGCAAATTATTAAAAACATAAAAACTGTTACAAAATGCCAAATCAAAGTAATAATAGAATTATATTCTAAAAGACCTCTTATGAGTCAAAAAGAATTATCTACTACTTAGAAATCATAACAATAATTAAGTTTGAGTCCTACACATTAAAATTTCAATTAATAAAACTATTTGAAATAATTAATTAGTCCATAAAATAAAAAAAGTGCTATTTCACCTTAATCTAAACCTGTAAGTGAACATCAGAATCCATCATTAGCTTAACTTTATAAATAATTTGAAGTACAAAAATAAGCTAGTAATACATAAAGAGTTTAACCCAAATCACAGATTTAAATGCCTATTAATAGTAATTTAAATAAAAAATGATTAGTAATAATAATATAAAATAAATAATCATCAATTTTTTCCCCAAAATTATTTAAACAATGTTAAATATGTAGATTTTATAACTAAATTCTAAAATTATATTATTATCTTATTACATTATGTTAATAACAATAGTGAATAAGTCCAATCAAAATGCTAAATAAAAGTAATTCAAAGTTTTTGATTTTCAATTTAGGGAATTTCTTATGAAGATGATTGTAAACTGCCTCACAAAAACGAGGGAAAAGTTAAAGAGTCATTTCAAATCCTCTTCCATCTGATTCCAAAATGATTGATGTTCCACTTAATGTACCAATTATTAATCCATCAATTCCTATTTATATATTTTTATTTAAATATACCTCCTAATGGCCTTTAGAATCTTTTTAAACAACATATTGTTAATCTGATGATTCCTACCATGGAAGAGAGAAAAAGTAAAGACTTTAAACAATTCTAAGATGCTTTTTTGATTGTATTGAAAGGACTATATAAAATTAAGAATTACTGTGATTTTAGTTCTTTTCTCTTAAAAATTAAAATAGGAATAAAATGCATTGGTATGAAAAATATAGAAAATCGTTTACCTGTCAATAGAAATCTAGATAATTGTAATTTCAATATTTAATACTTTAATAAGGCAAATGAAATACATCCCAATCCTGGATGTTATAAATGACAGTCAAGAACCTTTCCTTATGTCATTATTTTTTAATATTCTATTGTTAAATCTGTCCTTTATTAATATGAATATTGATTTTACATAAATGTAGTAGTACTTTAGTTTAGTTTATAAAATTAATATTTATTTATTAAATGTTTTTTGGATATAATTCAGCTCCTAATTCTAATATTTCATAGACTTAAAGCATTCTTCATGAATCACAAGTACTATCATTATAGAGGGAAAGTGAGAATTACATTAGGAAAGTGGAGTAAGACAAAAAACATCATTATAATATTGAGGAAACATGGGTGACAACAAAGAAGGAATGGTAATAGAAGAAAGAATAAATAAAAAAAGTATTATTTAAAATAATTGTAGATATAACATGATTAAACATTACCAGCTGCTAAGTAATAATAAAATAAAATAAAAAATTTATAAAATGCTTTAGAATAATCAATACTTAAATATAATGAATCGTAAACCTATAATTTTGAATTGAAAAAATAGATTAATATGTTAAGAAAGGAAAGACATTAATATATAAATATTCATTAAGATCTCTAAGATGAATTATTGAATATAGAAAATGAAACTGTCGCAAATGAAGCATTTCGAAATTCAAATGAAATATAAGCTTAGAAAAAGAAAGAAACAATAGCTGAAATGAAGAAAAAAAATGATTAAGAAAAAGAAAAATATGTTGAGTAATTTGACAGATTGAAAAAAGAAGTTATGGAAGAGAAAAAAAAGCATGATTTAGATAATTTAGGTTAAAGAAAAGAGAAGGCTGCTAATATTGACACTGCTTCTACTTTAAAGCTTAGATTAAAAAAATTGATATCTAATAATAAGGAAAAGGTTAAATTGATTGATACATATTGGAAAAATATGAAAGTCATAGAAGATGCATTCAATTAGATAAAAGAAGCATCAGGTATTTAAGATATTGAAGAAATTATGAATACTTTTATTAAAAGCGAAGAATAAAACTATTCTCTTTATAATTATGTAGATATATTATCTTAATAAATTGATTAATTACAAGATTAAAATTAAGATCTAAAAAAAAAAATAGATTCTCAAAGAGTTGAAAATGAAAGTAAAAAGAGATTACTTATGGCAACACCATAAGCTGAAAGACATAGAAAAAAAAATGAATTAATCATTAAAAAAAGATAAGAAGAAATAAATACTCTCAGAAAATAAATGGAGGAAATTGCACCTACTTTAAAAGATGCTTTAATTGAATTATCTTAAACATAATTGGTAATTCATATTTTTATCTCATTAAGGCATCTGATCCTACTGCACATTTAGATTATAAATTATCATTTAACCTTAATGAAAGTTCTTTAGAAAAATATTTATAAGATCTTGAAAGATTTATTGATCTTGCTGTTGCTAAGTACAAAAATTGCATTCATATTTTAGAGAAAAAATTGCATAAAATTAAAGCATTGCATAAAGTACTTTACTTTTAGATGAAATCCCACTTAAAGAGTTTAAAGGATCTAATAAATAATTTAATGAAGACGAGTTATTAAAATAAGAATCATAATAATAATAATATAATAAATTATTAACATAAAAAGCATTAAGAGACATGGCTTTAGAAAGTTTAAAGAAAAAAAAATGAATATTTTTCATATAATCATTAAATTTAATATATTTTCTTTTCTTTTTTAATCATTTATTCTAAAAGTTAATATAAAATAATGAAAAATTTATTGCTTACTTTTAATGAATACAAATAAATGTGCATTTATTTTTAATGAAAATAATATTCATAACTCAAAACTATTTGTCTTAGTTATTTACAGTCTATTCATCATTTTGCTTTTAATATTTTTGGTTATTGCCAGAATAATTATTACTTTACTAATAATTATTCTATTGATAATTGCCTTATTAGAAATTATTTTATTGGGAATTGTTATAATTATTATTATAATATTTCTTTTAATATTTTTATGGTTATCTTTAATAATTAGGATTTTAGTTATATTACTATTAATCATATCCATATTTGTATTAGGTATTATTTTATTGATATTATTATTATTATGGATAATAGAATTGATAATCATAATTATTATACTACTATTGTTTATTATCATTTCTTTAATATTATAATATATAATACCTATATTAATTATACATCTATTGATTTTAGCCTTAATACTATTAACCTGTATATTATTAATTAGAAGAATAATAAGCTAAGATTAAAATATATAATATTTAAATACCTCTCATGTACATCATTTGATCTGCTTATTTGGTTTACCATCTCTATTAATTTTATCTCTTGTGATAGTTTTTGTATTCAAAAGGAGATTTTTCAAATAACTATTACTCATGAGATTATTAAGTTAAGAAATTTTAATCAAGATCTCTTTGTTATTTGATTTAATCCTAATTTAAATATTTAAATATACTTCTCTTCTATCCATATTTTAAAATTATTAGAGTAAAATATTAACATTTGTTTCATCCTCTTATTAATCTTTAAAACATTAAAGTACAAACATTCCAAATCCATGTGTAATTTCAGTGCAATCAGTTTGTTCTGTTAAAACTATTGAACCTAAATGGGCTGGTTATTTTTCATCAAGTGTTTTCTATTTCAACTCATTCAAGAATAACTAAATTATGAAATTGGAGATACGCATTTAATTTAAAATGAGCCAAACCATTTTAATGGTTCATCCCAATAAAGAAATGTAGCTGTTGGGTCAAAAGGGGCAAGTAATTTTGCACATGCTTAAAAGGCTTTAGTGCCTACAACTGAATATATTAAATAAACTTCCTCTGATTCCTTAAATAGTTCATCAATCCTTGCATTAGATTTTGGTGTACTACGAGATTTAAATGCTATATATTACCTAGTCCACACTCCATATTTCATGCCTTTATGAATATTATCTAAGCTTGCACTTCTCAATATCAAAAATATTGCTTTTTTTGAAATTGAATTAAGATTTAATGCTTTATTGAAATCAGACATTTTTGGAAATTGGTTTTATATTTAAGCAACACTCATCACAGCTTATAAAACAGGCTCATCAATTGGATATCCCTAGAAATTTTTAATATGTGTACCCTTTGTTTGTGGTGTTATTTCATTTCTTTATTATTAATACATAAAAATATTAAATTGATTATTTATTGTAAATGATTATAATATAAATTTTACACAAGAACAACAATTACATAAACTAGAATTTAGTATTTAAGAAATAAGATCACTTTTTATATATATTTTTCCAAAGTATCAGATTACATTTATTTACATAAGAACTAGTCATTCTTTATTGATTATATTATAAACATATGATTTCTGAATAGGTTTAAAAATATAAAATTGTTATTTGATTTTTATTATGTTTATAGGTTTTATGTAAATATTTAGAAATTAATTCAATAATTCATAAATAAAGCAGAATGTATATAAAGAAAAAAAAAATAGACAAAGAGAGAGTGAATTATAAAACTCTATATGCTTCTTTTGTTATTTAAATAAAGATATTTATGGATGATGAGATGGTTCACATCAATTAACCATTTTAATATATTGCCATAATACTTTCCTCATTTTAGCAATTAAGTTTTGCATTTGAGAATTACTACTAAAATACAGCTCATAGTGGATTTAAGAATTTCTTTTTGGAAATATCATCATTTACAAGACCTTATCTAATATTTTCTAAAAATTTTGGTGTTGTTTCATTTATTATACCTTTGGTGCTTTTAATTTCATATGAGATTATGATTTTATATATTTTTATAAGTTTTGCAAGATGTAAAAAATAAAAGAGAATGTCAGAGATTCTCTTAGAATAAAATAGATTATTTTAAATAATATTGAGAATATACTCTTATAAGCAAGCATTTTTATATTATTTAATTTTTATCCCTTAATTAGAATTAACAACTTCATCCATTTATTATTATTCATAGGAAGAAAATTTAAATCTGTTCACTCTACCAATTGCAGTTATCTCTTTTATTTTGATCAATTTGAATATGCTTTTTTACTTATTTTGTATCCAATAATCCAATCATATAAAAGTTAGAAATCTAAATATGTTATCACAATCCTTTAATCATTATTTAAATCCAGTTAACTTAATTTTAATTGTATGTTTAAATCAATTTGAAAATAATGATAAACAATTAAAATTTTACTTAATTGTTACAATATTATTAATTAAATCAGCATTTAATATTTACAGTATTTTTACAACATTTTAAAACATTTATAGAAGATGTTTAATTGAATTATTTTCAGAATGCTTTTAATTTTCAATGTCTTTGATATTGATGTTTATTCAATTATTATAATTTAAGTCTCAATATAAAGATTATGAGACTGCTTTAATTCTGATAATAATACCACTTGCAACATTAATTCCTATAATTCTATATAAAAATCTACATTATAGTATAATCTTAAATAATAATCAAATGATGACTTGTTACTTAATGTTATATAAAATTGCATCTATAATTGATGAGTTTGGAGAAATCAAAAATTCATATTTACATGATAATTACAAAATTATACAAATTATCTTTTTTTAGTAAATTCATTTACAACATTGTTCAACACCCAAATGTTTGTGTACTCAACAATAATTAACTTTTGAGTAAATTATAAATCTATATTTAAAAGATTAAGTTAATAACTTTAATTTAACAATAAATAAGCTAAAGCAATAACCAAATAAATAATTATATTTTTTGCATTATTTATCATTGATACATTATTTAGGATTAAGTACAAGAGCATTTTAATAATCAAATCTTGTAGTTTATTAAGATAGTGAAAACTTGTAATTATAAAGTAAATATTTTGTAGTTCTTCATAATTCAGTAAAGTATTGGTTGCTAAAGCTAGTAGTTAAAAAGCTGAATCTAGTAATAGTTTGGATTAATAACAGAGTTCTGCTTAAAAATCAAAGGTTGATAGTAAACCTGATGAAATGATTCATATAAAGATATAAAATATGGGATTTATTTATAAATAGAGACTAATCTTAATGTAAGAATTAATAAAAAAGACTATGAGTACTGGATTAGGTAAATAGAGCAATTAAATTTTATCTGATAATTTAGAACATGCTGTTAAACTATTTTTAAAATCAGAGGATAATAATCAAAAATTGAAAAATAAGATCATAAAAATGATTAATAAAAAAAAGGATTTCTTTGTTAACTTAACTTTATTAAATTCTAATTTTAATTTGTTTAATGATGCTAAGTAAATGATTATAAAATTAACATAACTTGAAGATGAACTATTAAAATTATATTTTTAATTCCCAAGTAAATATATTTATATTTATTAATAGGTAGAAAAATGCAAGCACTCAATACTTTTTATTAGTCAGAAGTAATGAATAATTATTTTTAAGCATATAAATTAGCCACAATAACTTCAATATCTGATGAAAAACTATTTAAAATGTAATCTTAAATTAGTTTTGATATGTTTTCAAGTAAATTAGATTATATTATTGTGGGATTTGATGAAAAATCACATAAATTATAAATTCGACGATGCTCTAATTAAATCCACGAATTTTTTGGATATAATTAGGAAAAATTTAAATTAATTAAAACTATTGATCATCTACTTCCCAATAATTTTGATTCAATTCATTCAAAATTTGTATCACATTTTTTATCATCTGGTTATTCAAAATTCTTTCGTTTAATAAACTAGAATTACTGTAGATATCAAAGGAAATATATCAAATCTATTGATTTTTTCTTTGATATAAATGTAAGTAATTTAGAGGATTTAACATTTGCTTGTTTTTTCTAAAATAAAGAGAGTTAAAATGCTTTTATGTTTTGTTGCAATAATAATAAAATTCAATGTATAAGCAAGAATTTTGTGAATAAGATTGGTTATCCAAATAAGTTAATTAGTTCATTAATGGAAGCACTCAATAAATAACCATTATCAAAGGTTTTTCCTAAATTATAAATGATTATGGAAATGAATGCCTCTAAATTTTCATATGATAATGATGATTTTGAATAGGATGTAATGGATTAGAGTGAATATTAAATTCAAATGATTTTGCCAGAGATTGATTGTTTACTTAAGAATTCAAAATATAATTGGGACACTGAATCAAATTGTTAGTAGTTTGCAGTCGAAGCAGTATTTCACTATAGAAAACTGAAGTAAGATCCTTCAAGTAATTATGTAATTGTCGAGATAAGAGAGGCTAAAAGATATCAGAAAACATTTAGCACACCATTACAAACAGAAAATATTACACAAACACCTGGAGTATCCTAAACTTAATTTTAAGATGATGATTTTGAAGATTTAGAATTTTTTGAATAGGATGAATATTTTGCTAACATCCCAAGGGCTTTGGAATTTGATTAATAAGAAAGTCAAAATTAAATTATGAATTTTTATTAAGATTAATCAGAAAGTGATGTTTAATTTGGTAAAAAAGTCTTATAGAATTAAAAGAATGAAAGCTAATCATTTTATCCAAATGTGTCATTGGTAAGTCCAAAGGATGTAGGTTAAAAATTTATTGAAGCAAAATGTAATGAAGGAGGGTTATATGAAAGTAATATCCAAAGAAATCGTGATGTTAGACAATAATTTTTTTCTGCTGTTGATTAAAAGGATGTATCATCAAATGCTGAGGAAGGAAGTATAAATGAAAATGATAATGAAATAAAAAATTAAAATTAGATAGATAAGTTATAATTGGAAGATATTGATCAAGAATTGTAAGAAAATATAAAAATGTAAATGTAATTAGAAGAGTAGGATTAAAATGTTGTTTAAATTGATGATATAGGATCTTAAGTAAGTTCAGTTGCAGCTTTTAAAAAGTCAAAATATTCTAAAAAATATGATTTGATTTAGAAATTAATTACTTCTGAGAAATTTTCAAAAAATTATTTTTTAGCTAGAACTTTCTTAACAGTATTGTTTTTACTATTCATTATTTTTTCAATTGTTTAAATGATATTTTCATCTGATGATCTAAATAGATTCTTATTTGAATTAGACATGGTTCAAATAAAATCTAATATTATGGCACCAATTGATAATTATATAGTGGCATAAAATGCAGTAATGTATTATGCATTTTTGTAAATGTTTGGTATGATGAATGTCTCAACAGCAGCTTTTCAATTAGAATATGCAAAAAATGATATAACTTATAATTACGAAGAATTAAAGTCTAGTTATATCAAGCAATTATCAAATTAATATTTAAATCCATTTTTTTAGGATAAAAATTTCACCATAATGTAATCTGAATAAACAACTACATCTAATAGAAATGTATCAGCAAGAGAGGCAATCTATTTGTCTTTAGAAGCAGCTTATTAATTTGTATTACTAGATTATTTAAACATTTTTACTTCCTTAGATCCAACTTCAGGATTTTTTGTGTATTTATTTGGAAATTATCAGACTTTTTATGATTAATTAACAATAGTTAATTAGGATATGTTATCTTATTCAGTTAAAAGATCTATGACTGTTAAAGATAAATGGTTGTCTTTAATGATTCCTATTTTGATTATAGGTTTTCTATTATTATTTATTGTTGTAAGATTTCATAACTACTATTTACAATAGTATGACTAATTTATTTAGTTATTTTCAATGTTAGAAATAGTATGGGTACAAAGAGACATTGACAGATATAAAGGCATATCTTCATTAGTAATCAAAGATTCAGATGTTTTGTTTAAATATTAATTTGATATTGATTTGAAAGAGAAGTTTTTAGCTGCTGAAGATATAAGAAAAGAGAAGATAGCTTAAAATTAGAAAGGGCATAAATAGAAATAAAAAGTGACAAGTCTAAATTTTAATTAGACAACTACAAAATTACCATCTTTAATAATATATTCAACAATATATGCTTTATGTTTTGGATTATGTTTTATATCAACATCTTTGGGTGAATCATATTTTGCCAAATATCCAGATACAACCAATTTCTTTAACACCTTGTGTGATGTCAGTATTGCATCAACTGGTGTTTTTAGTTTAAGGTAAATCATTTATGTAGTATCTAATAAAAATTAATAAGCCTTTTTTTTTCTTAAAGATACTACTTATTTTATTGATGTCTTTTTTGAACATATAGATACGATTAATTAATTTTTGGCATAAATGTCAGAATTTAATCCATCAACCTTGATAACATCACAAGCATTTATAAATAAGATTGAATAACTAATGTAAAATGATGTTTGTGAATTTCTTCCAGAAGTAATTATTCAATTAGATTTTTAAAATAGTTTAAAAAAGAAAGTGCATAAATGCATTGTGATGCTGTTTATGATGGAGTTGTTAGAAGAGGTTTTCAACTTGCATTGAATACTGTAAGAAATGAATTACTGAATGAATACAAAAATTCATAAAATTTTAGTGTTTAGTAATAATCACTTAATTAATAACTTGAGATAGGACTTATAAGTTATGATGCTGTTTCTAATATCAAATTACAATTTTAAGATGAATTAGTTCATTTTACTTATAACCTTATTGATTAAATATTGGTACATATTATACTAAGATTTTAGATTATTAACATTTGTGCAATCATATTTTATATAATTTCTATAGGTATTATTTATAAAGTTATTACATAAATCTATTACTAAGAATTTAAATTAGTTCTTAAGTTTATTTTGCTTATGCCTTAGACTTCATTATTTTTAGACAATCAATTAGATAGAACTATAAAATAAATAATTATTAAGCATAATTTAACTTGATATATTTTGGTTATTATTTATTATATTTAAAATAATAGAGAAAATAATATTAAATATTTAGAGTTTCTCTTCTTTTAAAATATTATATAATATTATATAATATTTTGTATTATTTTTCTGTAAGTATACTATATAAATAAGTTTTCTTGCTAATTCATAAATTTATAACCAATCCTGTTATAATAATTTTTACTTAATTGTGCAATCATTTATAAAATTGATAAAGTTCTTTTTTAATATGTATTTTAAAATAATAGATAATATAAGTATACTGATCATTAATTTTACAAATCTAACTATGTCTAGCTTTGACATGGAATAATTGATATAAATTTAAACAGATTATTTATTAATTTTACAAATTATTTTATTTATAATGAGTTAAACTGGAGAGAATGATAAAATTTCTGAGGAATCAGAATAAAAAGATAATTCTTCAGAAGATGAGGCAGAGGAGAGAGAAAATCAATAGAGGGAAGAACATTTTGGAAAAGATGACCATGATGCAGTTAAGGCTCATAAATCACCAACATAAGTGAAAAGATAAGCCTAAAAAAGAAAGAGTACAATGAAGGCTGAGGATATGTTTGGCATGAATTTCTTTAAATTCTAATATTATGTAAATTAAGAAGATTTGGGAATTCGCAAAAAACCTACAAATACCTAATCAGGTGATAGACTAGAAGAACATAATTTTTATATGCATGAAAAGAAATATAGTTTTGGCAAAAATTCATTGTACATTTTAAAAGAATCAAACTTAATTAGAAAGTATTGTGTTTGGATTGTAACTTGGCACTGGTTTGATAAAGTTATTACACTTATTATAGTTTTAAACACTATTTCTTTGGCTATGTAGAATTATGATTTTAGAGTAAATGGAAGTTCGAGTCAATCTGAATTAACATATATTAGAAATCAAATGGAATACTTTTTTACATCTGTATTTTTATTAGAATTTGTTCTTAAAATATTAGCAATGGGATTTCTTTTTGAAAGACATACTTATTTGAGAGATGGTTGGAATGTTTTAGATTTTGCAGTTGTGGGAACAAGTATTCTCTCTTTGGTTGGTAGTTTTAATCTTAGTGCAATTAGAACTATCAGAATTCTAAGACCTTTAAGATCTATAAAATCTGTCCCTGGTCTTAGAATTTTAGTAGCTTCTTTATTGGATTCTTTACCTAATTTAGGTAATGTCTTAGTTTTTTTGTTGTATTTGTTAGTCATCTTTGGAATTTTGGGATTATAATTATTTGCAGGTGCTTATGAGAATAGATGTAGATTCACATAATTTCCAGTAAATGGAACTTGGCCAGCAGATCCATTAATTACTCATTTATGTAGTTCAGACTCAGATTGTCCTGAGAATGAGTATTGTGGTAATCCTATCAATTATAATCTACCTAATTAAGATGCTCCAATCCCTGAATTAAATTATTCTTACACAACTTTTGATAATATATTAACTGCCACTTTTACTATCTTCTAAGCTCTCACTACAGAAGGATGGTCTACAATTGTCACTTAATTAACTGATGCTGTTAATCCTATTTTGGTTTATGTTTACTTTAATTTACTAATAATAATAGGATCATTTTTTACAATAAATCTTATTCTAGCTGTTATTAATGATTCTTTTTTAAAAAATCAATCAGAAAGGAGATAAGAATTATTAAAAGAAGAACAACAAAGAAAACAATAAAGAAAAGAAAAGAAATAGAAAGAACGATAGAATGCTCAAATTCATCCAACATAAAATATAGCTGATTTAGTACCTTCCGATGATTCTGATTCAGATGAAGAAGCATAAAAAAAAAAAGAGGAAATTATAAAATAAGTTTTGAAACCTACTAAATTTTAAGGGAGATCAGAATAATTGAAGATATTGCAAGATTAATTTAATAGAAAAATTAAGCAAGAGAAATAATAAATGAATTTTTTTGATCCATCTTTCTACACATTAGATGTGAATGATGATAAAGGTACTAATTTTGATACTAAATTCAAACAATTCTTTTTAAGATTTATTGAATCATTTATTTTCACTGTTATTGTCAATTTAATTATAATAGCTAATACTGTTGTTTTGGCTATGGATAGATATCCTTAACAATAATCTGAGATAATAATATTATCATATCTTAATTTGGCCTTTACTTTATTCTTTGTCATGGAAATGATCTTGAAATTCTTTGCCTTAGGAATATCAGAATATTTCAAAGATTATATGAATATATTTGATGCTTTTATAGTGGCAATTTCTCTAGTGGATTAAGTATTAGATTATGCTGAAATCTCTGTATCAGGAGGATCTATAACGGCTGTTTCTGCTTTCAGAACTTTGAGAGTTTTTAGAATATTCAAATTAGCAAGGTCTTGGAATACTTTAAGAGATATTCTTATAGCAATTGCCACAACCTTAGAGGCAATCAGTTTTTTTACTATGTTATTACTTTTATTCATGGTAATAGCATCATTAGTAGGTATGGAATTATTTGCATACAATATTCCAGATGTTAGATTGAATTTCAATACATTCTTTGATGCTATGATAACTATTTTTGCTTTATTAACATCTGAATCATGGAATATCTAAACATATTTATATATGTATAAATCTGATCAATGGTGGCCATTAATCTTTTTTATTAGTGTAGTAATTATGGGTAATCTAATACTCTTAAAATTATTTATAGCAATTTTAATTTATAACTTTGGATAAAAATCTATTGAAACTGAAAAGAAATTATAAGATAAAATGAAGAAATTGAATTTTCAACAATTAGTTGAATAATTTAGATCATCTATAAAAGTGTTTGATCCTGATGAAAAAAATAAACATAAATCTCCAAAACCTGAAGAAGTACATCCAGAACGTTAAAAGAAATTATAAATTAATCATAATTATATTGGACAACATTAAAATTCTGATGTAGCTTGTTTTTTTTTAGCAAAATATGATCAGGCAAGATTTGAAGTGAGAAAAGAAACAAAATAAAAAAAATTAATTAAAAGATTCTTTGATACTGCTGAAATAGTTGATCCAGAGGAGATCAGTGATGATTCTTCAGGTGATGAAGAATATCTAAAATAAATGGAAACAAAAATGTAATTATAAAATTAAGGACCTATGACATTTTAAGATAATTATTAACCATAAATATCAATTCATTAATCTTAGTTATTATCTGATAAGAAATCAAGTGTTTTTAGTAAACATGAAACCTCTTCTGCTTAAGATCATTTAGAAGGTGTTCTCATAGTTGGTACTTCACTTTTTATATTCGAATAATCATCTAAATTAAGAAGATTTGCTTTTAGATTTATCAACAAATCATAAGTTGTTGGATTTATTATTTTAATGATCTTAGTTTCATCTGTTCTTCTAGCTTTAGATGATCCTTTAGTAGAAAGTAATTCATCAGTTTTAACAGAGATAGATTTAGTTGTTACAATTATATTTACAGCAGAAGCATTATTAAAAATACTAGCCTATGGATTTTTATTTAATGGAGAATTTAGTTACATGAGAGATTATGCAAATGTATTGGATTTTATAGTTATAATATTTAGTTGGGTAAGTATATTTTCTGAAGCTAATTTATAAATATTTAAAATACTTAGAATTTTTAGAGTTTTACGTCCTTTAAGATTAGTTTCAAGAAGTGATAGTTTAAAAATTGCTATTAATGCTTTGATTCTTAGTTTGTCTAAGATTTTAAATCTGACATTAGTTAGTTTGGTATTTTATGTGGTATTTGGAATATTTGGAACCAATTTTTTTAAAGGGTCTTTTTATTCCTGTGATATTAAAAAGGTTGGTGACTATCAAATTATTGGTAAATATGATTGTTTCGATTATGGAGGAAGTTGGGTTAATTCAGATTATAATTTTGATAATGCTCTTAATTCAATAAGTTCATTATTTGTAATTTCAACAACAGAAGGATGGTTAGAATAAATGTATTAAGGAATTGATAGTGTTGGAATAGATTTATAACCAAAATATAATTATAATATGTATTGGTCTCTATTTTATATTGGATTTGTAATTATTGGATCCTTTTTTGTTATGAATTTATTTGCAGGTGTAGTTTTAGATGCCTTCAATACTGAAACAGACAAGTTACGTGGATATTTTTATATGACTCTTGAATAATAAGAATGGGTAGATATTAAAGAAAGAATTTATTATGCTAAACCATAAATTAATTAAAGAATGAGTGAATAATGGTTTAGAGCCAAGATGTTTTTAATAATAAATTATAAATACTTTGATTCCATGATCTTCCTTTTAATTACAATTAATACTATTTTATTTATGTTACAATACGTTAGATCACCTGATATATTAAATACTATTATATCATATTCCAATTTATGCTTTTTAGGTATATTCACAACTGAAATGCTTATAAAACTAATTGCATTAGGATGGTAATATTTTGCAGAGCCATTCAATCGATTTGATTTTGTTGTAGTTATCTTAAGTATAACAGGATCTGTCTTAGAGTAGATGTCAATTTTAACAGCCTTTGGTACTGTTATAAGTGTCTTTCGATCTTTCAGAATTGTTAGAATCATGAGATTAATTAGATCAGCAAGGAGTCTAAAAGCTATTTTTGAAACATTCTTCCTTACAGTAAGTTAATTAGCTAATATTGGTGGATTATTATCAATTATATTGTTTATGTTTGCTGTATTAGGAATTAATCTATTCCCATATGTAAAATGGTCAAATAGTGGCTTAACTGATTCTATAAACTTTTCTACTTTGGGTAAAGCATTTTTTACCTTATTTAAATGCAGTACTGGTGAATAATGGGATTAGGTTTAGGCAGATTTAGTGAGATCAATTACACCTAATAATGTGTGTTTCTCTGAAAATTTATTGTCTGATTACTAAGAATATGGTTTTAATGGTTGTGGATTTTGGTATGGAGTAGCTTATATGGTGAGTTTTTAGATGATATTTTCAATGATTATGCTTAATTTATTTGTTGCTATTATTGTGTAAGGATATGAAATCATTTAGAAGGACGAGGCATCTTCTATATCTACTAATCATATATAGGCTTTTATTGAAATTTGGAAATTATATGATTAAACTGGTTCTGGATTGATAAGAGCATTAGATTTAGATCGTTTTATGATCAAATTGTCTAAACCTTTAGGAGTAATTAATCATATGTATATATTTAGTGGAAAGGATTATTACTATCTCAAATGGAGAAAAGAAAACTTATAAACTAGTATCGATTACCAGTCTATCTCAAAAACTAAACAGCTATGTATTTTTTTTATGATGTTTTGGAAGTACTCTCTCACAATAACTTAACAAGGAAATATGGTGATGATACTGAGTAAGATTTATTTAATATTAATATTTTAGATTAGATCCAAAAAAATTAGTGAAGGCAACTAAAGATTTGATTAAGAAAAGGTTGTAATTGATTGAATAATTGGAAAATGCTAAGACTTGTGCTTGGACAAGTGAGGATATTAATAGTGCATTCATTATAATGAGGAGAATGAAATGGAAACTTGATGAATTAAAGGAAAAAAGAAAGAATGAAGTTCATGTTTTAAGAGATCTTTCGAGTGGAGCCCATAGTAGTGAACGGGCCGATTCTCCTGATTAAACTTAGAGACCTAGTTAATTCAATACTTAAGGAATTACTTCTGGTCATTAAATGCATATAGATTTATGACTTTTATTTTCATTATTTAAAATAATAAAGAGTCAATGTTTATACACTTTAAGTTTCATAATATTTGGACTTAAGGATATACATTTTTTCTATGTTTAAAAGTGCTTTAAAACGTAGTAATCTTAAAATTAAGGATTTTAATTATAATGTTGACTAGATTTAACAATTGTTCTTTAACTGTTATATGTTTTAAGAGCTAGGAATTATTTTCCTTAATTTTTCATTGATGGACTGCTACTTCTGAAAGTGATAAAAGGATTACTCGGTTGATCATCATTATGATAAAAATGACTACTACTTCCTAATTATTTAGTTACAGCCTCTTTCAAGGTTAAACTGTTTTATCTTTGACATTCTTTTAATCCTCTATGAGACTTAAGGAAAATTTCGAATAAACTATTACATTTTGGGATACTGGGTTTTAATCCTAATTTTCTTTTTGATTACTCTATAGTTGTATCCATTTTTTATTTTATCCTTTAAATTCTACTTTTATAATTTAAATTTTTAGATTCTTTATTTCTACAACTTTTTACACCATCCTCCTCAGTCTCTCTGTCTTAATCACAAGATGTTTTGATTTGAAAATATCTAGGGTATTTAAGATGAGTATTTTATTCTTAATGAACTTTAAAAGTGACATAAGAATTAATTTCTTCCTAATGTTTTTCAAGATCCTCTGAATATCCTTCAAATATTTTTTCAATCAAAGAGGTTCTGTGTATTTTGTAGATTTGTCCCTTTGAACTAAGACAAATAATTGAGTATTCATAGGGAATTTTATTAAAGAGATGATAAAACCCAAATACTTGCAATTCTCCAATCTCAAATAGCTAAAATGAAATGAATATATATTACAATTAAAGGATGAGATTTATTTATTAATTTTCTTACTTAAAATACACCAGATTTGACAATTAGAAAGCTATCTGATTTATCTCCTTCTTGCAATACAATTTAATTTTTTTCATATTCATAGAGAAATGAATTCAAATAGATTTAAGTCAACTAAAATCTATTGAGTTGATTAAATATTGAAATCTAAGCAAAATAATCTATAAACTTAATAATAATTATTATAATTTATACTTATTAGATCTTTTTTGTTTACTCATGATGTAAAATATATTGAAACTACTTCTTATCTAGTACAGCAAAGTAACAATTATTTACACAACGAATAGTTGCTAATCTTGGTTATCTATGAATGAGAGCCAACTCTCCAAAGGATTCTCCTTGTCTTAGAATTCTTACAGATTCTAATTCATCATAACCTCTTCTCTTAATCAATACTTCTACTTGACCATCCAGAATCACATAAAATTTAGTACCAATTGAATCTGAATTAATAATAAAGTCTACATACCAACATGAAATACAATATCGGATGCTTAAAATCGCTCTAAAAGCATATGCTTACAACATTCACGATGAATTAGTAATCCATTCTCCTACTTGTGATATTATTTAAAAAATGGAAGTTCTTATGTAAAGTGAACTAAAAGATCAATTTCCATTTTGAATCGATTTTATGGTTATTTTTTCAATAAATTCAAAGCTTCAACCAAGTGATCTTCAAGCATTTTAACAAAATAAAATTAAAATTAATTACTCAAATTTTGTAGTAGTCTTTGTTTTTGTTCATCAACTATTTATTAAATTAAATGAAAAATATCACTTTTTTAATATAATTTGTTTATTCAAATTGAATAGAGTTTTAACTGAGAAAATTTACTAAACTATTATATTAAGAGATAATTGCTTATAATTCCTATAATAAAAAGTATCAATGGATTCATAGATTAAATTGTAATCTTTGAAATATTAAGTTAAAAAATATTCTTATTTAAAATGAGGATATTAACTTATCTTTAATTTTATTAGTAATTCTTTCGATTATACATTTTGGATAGCAAAGATTATCTAAAGATATTCATGGTTTTTATATAATATTTCTATACTTTTTGGTATTGTGAACGCTACACATCAATATCTATGACTTGAATTAATATTGGGAAATTATTATTATTATTCAACCTCAAGTGAACATGAGGATGTGTTTTTGGTGAATTATTAATCTAATAACATTTGCCGATGAGATTAAAATCCAGTAAGTAAAAATGATTTATTCTAATAAGAATTTAATAATAAATATCAGATCATAATTTAGAACATTAATGATCTTTTTATTTAAAAAGATAATTAATTGCTAAAATTAGATCCATAGAAGTATTTATTTATACTAAATTATAGTTGATTTTATTTTAGTTTTTTCTTAGATTTTTAAAGTCCTTTTGAGATGATCTACATTTCTATATAGAAATACTATAATAGAATATATATTTATATAATTCTAAATTATATCTTCTTCTCTTAATGACATTGCTATCGTATAATATTATTTAATTAACTAGAAAGTTAAGAAAAATTAAAAGAATTTTAATTAAAATGATAAAACCAATGAAAATGTTCATTAGTTCTGATAAAATACATGTATTAGATTGATCTAAAGTAAGATTGTGCCAGACCCTTAAATCTGTGGATTTGACAAGTCCCTGACAATTGATCTATCAAATTTTGCAATTTAGCTTGATCAAACAATGATTGAATCAGCATAATAGGAAATTGGAATTTTCGGCATAGTTGGGATTTATAGGTTTTTTGGCAAAAATAATCTTCTTTACATATCTGAGGCAAATTAAGTTTGCAAAATAAATGGTTAAAACATCTATGAAATAGTTTCTATTTCTAATGTCTTATAGAATCAATTTTCATCATTTGAGCAATAAAACATTAAAAATATTGAAACATATTTTAGCAAATGCACATATTTTTCATTATAATATGATTTAACAATACCATTATCATAATAACATTAACCTGAATAAAGTGAAAGGAGTATGAAGTTTTGGTGGAATTTTCATGGTTATAAAAATTTTTTAGCATATAAGATTCCAAAGTGTTGGTGTACCAAAATTATATAAGGATTTGTTGGTTTAGGATAGTGTGAAATGAAAACGTAATAAAACTAAAAACTTACATATATTTTGATTGCTCGTAGAGAAACTTTAAGAGGAGGAACACGATATAATCATAGAGGATTAAATAATGAAGGAGCTGCTGCAAACACAGTTGAAACAGAACAATTAATTGAGTATTAAGAGAAATTATATTGCCATTTGTAAATCAGAGGATCTGTTCCAGTATTTTGGGAATAAGTAGGGATTCGTGCAATTTCATCAATAACTTAAAATACTGAATAAACCAAAATGGCTATAACAAAACACCTTCTGAATTTGAAGAAATATTTTGGATCTCTTTTATTGATTGATTTAATGGCTATAGACAAACCAAACGAAGCAATAATAAGCTAAACTTATAAAGAGTATTAAATTATTTTATACTTTAGAATGATTAATTTAATTTAAATACCTTAAGTTTAACATTAGTAGATAGATTTCAAATAATATTGTAAAAATTATAAGTTTGAAAAACTTAATCCTTTAATTATTGAAAATAAAGAAATTCTAATTTAATAATCTTATACTAAGTTTTAGAATGGAAAATTATGTAATTATTTTAATTTTAAATTAGTAAATATACAAAATGGAATTGTAAGAACAAATTGTTTAGATTGTTTAGATAGAACAAATGTCTTTTAAACAAAAATAGCTTTTTTTATTACAAATCTTATATTAAATGATCTTAGTATTAATATTCCAAAAGAATTTAGATGTGAAACTATTTTAGATTTGGTAAAAATATGTTCATTAAATTATAAGTCAGATTAAGAGAAAGTGCATGATCTAATAAAATTGATTAAAATTTTATGGGGTGAAAGTGGAGACAATATTTCTAGAATTTATGCAGGTACCAATTCATCAACAACAAAAATGCAAAAGACTGGAGGCAGTAGTTGGACAGGTATAATTGAACATGGTTTAAAAGGATTTCATAGGTATAGATAAAAATTATGATTAAAAGATTTTACAATTAAAATGTAACAGATGAAGAAAAGTAGAATATATATTCATTCATAGTTGGAGAGAATTAACAATCAAATAAATAATTTTTGGGAATAGTAGAACAAATGCAATAACAATCACCAGTTATTCATAAAAATCTATTGGTTATGGTTATTGGATATGATGCTAAAAATTAAACAATTAAAGATTTTTTTCATTTAATTGATTCTAGATAGTAAAATAATATTACAATATTTTATAGAATACCATAATTCATCATAGTGTTATTTTAGAACATTGTAAAAATATGTTAGCCTTGTAATTTTATCAAAGATTAGATGTAATCATCTATTAGATCTTAATTAGGATTATATGAATGTGCTTTTTGTAGTTAGAATGTAAAGTTTATGATATAAAGTTATAGGAAAAGTAATACAGTTTTATATTTACTAAGTAATCTATATAGAATGCAGATTTTAAGGATTTTATTTTAAAGTAAGATGAGAGAGAAATTGGGATTGTTTAACATTTTAATTATGAAGATTAAAGATTTTAAATAATAAACTTAAACATCAATTGTTAAGAATTGTTAATGTATGAAAAAAGGATTATTGAAGAGATTAATAATAAGAATAAGAATTCAAATATATCAATTATAGGTGGAATTTGTAATTCATAAATAAAAATTGAGGAATCAATTGAAGAGTTTTGTATTAAAAATAAAAGTGATCCAATTTCAAAATTATTTTTAAAAGATGAAATATGTTAGTATTTTGAAAAATCTTAAATGTTGAAAAATTATTAGGAGGCTAATATTAGTTTTTTACCAAGAAATGGATTAAAAAGTTGGGCAAATAGAATTTTATATGGGCCATAAGTATCATAGGATGCTTTTAATATTTTAACATATGAGGAATCATTAAGTAATGGTATTAGATTACTGTTTACAATTGATTTAGAAATGCTTGGAATAAATGGTTAGAAGTTAATAAATAATGATGAAGAGGATGATGATATAAAATACTCTTAGTAATTCTACTAAGTTACAGATAATGTTGATGATGATGATGATGATTTCGAAATAATTAAATGATGGTTTGACTCAAAAATATATAAAATTTTTATCTTTTGGATTCATGGAGTCTTAGAATCCACCATCTGTTACTTTGTAAACATCTTTCATTTCCTTATTTTTAATTCTATACATTTCTAAATTCCTTAATCCCATTTATGCTATCTTAATTTCTTAAGTAATTCTTTTAGAATCATTTAGAAGTCTATGATCACGGAATCTAAGAAAATGATTTATAGAAAATAATTGAATACGATTCCTTGATAGCTAACATTATTTTGAATCTATTTTTGCTTGGATAATATTAAACATTCTTGATCAACATTCTATAAAGTGTTAATAAAGACATAGCTTAGATTTCTTAAATTGAGTGTTGCATTATTAAAATGATTATATTAACTTTATTATTAGGCATATATGCTCAAAACAATATAAATGAATTATTGAAAGAATGGGAAATTCATATTGAATAATCATCTATTGAAAGTTAATAAACATTTAAAGAAATCCTACACTAATTTAAAGATGAAATACCAAAATAATATCAATCTAGATTTTTTAGAATGTATGGTCAATACATTTTTTATGGATTAGAAAATGAAAATACAATAGATTTTATACGAGTATCTAATTATAATCAAATTAGGCATTATATTATTTTAAGAAATCATCAGATCTTGGAGACATTAATTCTTAATTTTATGTGTCATTATTGACATATTTAAATTTAGATGGTTCATATAACATTTATAGTAATCTAAAAACAGAATCACAATTATTCAGATATGTTAAAGAGAAGTATTAAAGTATCTCATTAATTGATCTTTATTTCTCTGCTATTTAGGGTTTGGATTAAAGTAGCATAGCCATGGGTTATAGACATTTAAAGGGAATAGGAGTCAATTAGAATTGTTCAAATTCAGCCTTATTTTATATGCCAGTTTTAGAAGAATTTGCAAATTCACCAATTAAAGCAAAATACGTAAGTGATAACAGATAAGTAGCAAAAGCTTTATATGAAAGTAATTTTTATATGAATCATGAATTGGATATATTTGGACATGCTTAAATATTTGAGAATTTGAATTTAATCACTTATGATTCAGTCACAGAAGTTAAATAATTAGCATATAGTTTTTATTATGGATTAAATGGACTTAGAAGAAATTTCTCAAAGGCTTATTAATTGTATTATAAATTATATGATTAATTAAATGATAAAGAATCTGGGATCAAAGTAGCATAGATGAATATTGAAAATTTGGGAGTAGATAAACCAAATTATGAATTAGCTTTAGAAATTTTGAATAAAATTGAAACAAAAAATTAAGATTATTTAGGGAAAATTTGTAATGCATTAGGTTATATGTATTTTAAAGGGTTGGGAGTATAATAAGACATAATAAAAGCCTAAGATTATTTTAGAAGTATATTATCATTATATTATAATCTTTAGAGGCAGCAGATTTATAAAATAATGATGGGTAATTTAATTTGGGATCATTATACATGTTACCTTCTACAATATATAGGGAAAGAAATTAACCAAAAGGAGTATAGTTGATTGAAAAGGCAGCTGCAACTGGACATGCAATGGCTCAATATAGTTTAGCATTGATATTACTTGATGGAGTAGATCTATTTTATTCATGTGATTTGGCTGCCTCATTATTACATGCTTCATCATCAAGAGGTCCATGGGCAGATACACTAAAAACAGCTAATTACTTATTTTAATAAGAATAGTATGCCTAATCATTATCAAAATATTTTGAAGCTGGATATACTGGATTTATTGTAGCAATATGTATTTAATTATTAAATATTTTTAGAAAATGCTGCAGTTGTGATGGAATAGAATGATGCTTTCTATTATGATACTTTACATTTTAGTGATGTACAAAATAGACTTAATAAAGATCCTGTATATCAAATTACTAGAAATACTAATGATGCATTTAGTTATTTATATTAGGATTATTTGTAATTTGTAAATTAATCCACTTTGTATGATCTATTACAATTAGACAGTTTTAAATTAAATGGAGTATTATAATATCGATTTCTTACTTAATGTGCTAAGGAGAAGGATGCAATTTGTCATATGAAATTAGGTGATTATTATTATAATGGAATTTATGATGAAGTGGATTTCAAAAAATCATATAAGCATTATAAAAAAGCATTAGAAGGTTAATTGATTGATGCAATGAAAGCTCATGTGTACTTTAATATAGGTTTAATGTATGCCTTGGGATAGGGAGTTAATATTAATAGAACAAAATCAATAGAAATATTTGAATTATCTATAAATAGTTATTCACTAATTCCAATATTTCCAGCTAATGTTTAAGTATAAATCATTGATTTTTGTGTTAATGTATATAAGTAAATAGATTAAACTGGAATTGAAAAGTTTTTGGATGTAAATTATTTAGAGTTAGTAATCAAATTAATTGATACAGTTGAATAATGCCTAATAGGAAATTCCTACACAATAGTAAATTTGTCTGTGGGATCCATAATAGTGATTCTATTTGGGTGGCGTTTGAAACTAATTAATTAATAAAATTGATATATATATTTATGTATATATTAAAATTTAAACAATTATATTTCATATAATTAAATGTCAGAACATTTAGATGTAGCATAGATAGCAATTGTGATTTTTTTTATCTTTATTGCTTTAACAATTGGAGGATTAGTTAGTGAAATCACAAAGAAGATTATGATTCCATATCCTGCTGCAGTTTTTCTGGTAGGAATATTAATAGGATCTTAATTTAATAATATACATAATCATTTGTTGCATAGGACTGTTTAAGCAGCTTTTAATATTGATGCAAATTCCAATATGACATTATTTTTACCAGCCTTAGTGTTTAGTAGTGCTTTCAATGCAGATATTTATATTATGAAGCAATAAATAATGCAAATATTTGTGCTTTCATTTCCTAGTCTACTTATTTCAGCATCTTTAATTTGTTTAGGATTGAAATTACTCTTGGAATACAATGATGAATATTATAGTTGGGGATTTGCATTTGTATTTGGAGTAGTAGTAACATGTACTGATACACTCCAGGTTGTAAAAATACTAAATAATGCTGAAGCTCCAAAAAGATTTATTTCTTTAGTTTAGGGTGAAAGTTTAGTAAATAATTGTGCATCAATGGTTTTAATGCTAATTGCAGTAAATTGTGCAAGAGGTGATTGTGATCTACTTACAGTTGAATTATCTTATGGAGTATCATTACTCTTGGGTGGAGCATTTGTTGGTATAATGTTTGGATTGTTCACTGTTTGGTGGATAAGAAGGATAAATCATAATTCAATATTAACTATAAATCTTACTATTGTTTCAGCATATGTAACATATTTCGTGGCTGAAAATGTAGATTTAGGATTTACAAAAAATGGTTTAGTAGCAGTAATAACTTTGGGATTATTCATGTCTGCATTTTCAAAAATCAGAATTAGAACTGAAGTTGAACATCCATTATAAATATTTTGGTAATACACTCAATTTGCAAATGAAACTATTATTTTTATCATTACAGGTGTTACATGTGGATACAAAATATTCGATTAACAAAGTCCATATATTAGAAAGCAAGATTATATAAATACTATATTACTTTACTTTTATATTCTTTTATCCAAATTTATTAGTGTATTATTACTATTACCAACTATCAATTTATATGGATAATAAGTTAAAATGAGTGAGGCTATATTATTTTCTTATAGTGGCACAAGGGGTGCTGTATAATTGATGTTAGCATTACTTGTTGTTAAGGAACCATCATTTAGTGATTAATGGAGTGACATTTTTCTATTTCACACTACTTTTATTGTAATTTTAACAATGTTGATTAATGGATCCACTGTTCCTTTATATGTTAAATTCTTTGGATTATGTGCAACAGCTTAATATAGAGCAAAAGTGAGATTGAACTTTTTATAAGAAATGAAGGAGTAGATAGAATTCAAATTAAATCAAATGAAAGAAGATTATAAATAGAAAACTATAGATTGGAATAAAGTGGAATACTTTTCAGGATTGGAAGATGCCAATAAATAAATTCAATAAAAAGATGATAAACTTAGTAAGAAATAATTAGATGAAGATAATAAACATAAAAAAGAGAAAGAATCAAGTATTATTGGACGTTTTTAAAAATTATTAAAGAGTAAAGGATTACAGGATGATTATAATGATGATGATATTGATGCAGATGATATTATTGAAACAAGAGATAGATTTTTAATGGCATTGAAATAGACTTATTGGGATTTGTATTCATAAAATTAATGTGGTGGTAAAGCTTATAATTTATTAATTGAATCTGTAAGATGGGATTTAGATACTGTTGAAGGTAGAATGTGTTCTTGGGATTTTATTTATAATGTCTTCTATTCACCAATCTATATGAGATTTTTGTATTCTGTGAATAAATTTCCTATTATTCGTAGATTCTCAGGTGATTTATTATTTGATTGGGTTGCTATTGGATATGAAGTTATATCCACATATGTAAGAGCACATGAAGGTAATCTTTTATTATTATTAAAATAGAAATGGAAAATATGGTAGAAGAATTTCCAATTAATGTAACTTTGAAAAGAAAATTGTCCAAAGAATCCAAAGAAAATAGAACAAATGCTGAAAATTTTATTGAAGGATATTTTTATGTTAGTTTTCCTGAGATCATCAAATTAATATAAACTAAAAAATCAGCTTAAGGTTGTTTAGCTAGTCAAGGAAAATATTTATTAAGAAAATATGAATTGGGAGAATTAGATGTAATTAAAATTATTTAATATATTTATAGTTTCAATAATATTAAAAGTTGAAATTGTAATTAAATAATTTTGTATGTAATGTTGAAGACATTAGACCTATTTGGCCTCAAATATCTATACATACTAAATTAAAAGTACTTCCATTATTTAGTGAATTTAATGATGACTTGCTTAAACAATTAGCATTACAATCAAGAGAACTCTTGTTTGACAAGGATGAATGTATTTATAGAGAAGGAGATTTAACTAGATATTTTTATATCATTACAAGAGGAAGAGTAAATGAAACAAGTTCAACTTTTATTAATTATTCAATTTCTAAAGATATTGGTTAATTTCTATCATGTCATCATATAGTCTTAGAATCAACTTTATATATTTCATAAGTAATTGCAGCATCATTGGTTGAAGTAATTCAAATAGAAATTGAATTGATGGTTTCTCTATATAAATAGAGTCTATATATGCAAGATTTTGTTTGGAGAGATAGTATTTTCAGTTTAAGTAGGTTCTATCCAAAAGAATTATAAATATTCTCTCTGGTCGATAGAGAGATCATTGAAAATATCTTAGCTTTTGTTGTTTTTAAGAAATATTCTGCCTATACTAGTGTATCCTTTTAGGCAGGTATTCTTTTGTAAGGAAGACTAACAGAAATGAAATAGGAAAAGAAGGTTAGAATAGAAGAAGATTAATTTGATGTTAATTGTACTGATGCTATATCAGGTCCTTTGCTATTTCCATTTATTAATTAAACATATACCTATTAAACAGAAACAGTTTGTTCATTTTTTTTATTTGATGAAACTAAGAAAGAAGAAATTATGAAACTTATTTAAACCGAAAGATCTTAAGAAAGAAGAAGAACTCGTCTTTAAACTGATCTACGTGTAAGTGTTTCTGGAGTGAACAGGTAATCATATGTTATTATTTAGATAATCATTTGGATTTTCCTATCTTTTGAGACCTTCTAAAGTGAATTTGGATATAAATGAATCTAAACATTGAAAAATAATTTAATCATTAATATAATTCTATTTTCATTTGTAATATTAAACTTATTTATTAATTATTTAATAAGTTACTTCCTTATTTAAGAATAAATATATTAATTATGTTATTCTCTTGAGAAAACTTATCTTATTAATTTCTGAATATATATTTATAATTAATATTGTTTTAATAAATTGAATAGGGTGAGGTTTAATTTAATGTACTCTAATGTTTCTTAAAGATTATTATAGAATTTTACAAAATCTATTTCATTTAATATTTTTGTAAAATTCTATATTTATATTGCTACACTATTTATTGTATTGCCTTTGTACTCTTTTTATCATTTACATAATTTTTGTAAATTAATATTCCTTTTGAGACTAAAAATACAACTTACTCAGAAAAACAATCTCAAATTCCATCTGTTCATTTTATTCGAAGATCAAAATGCTGAATGATTTGGGCTAATGAGAGATACACTTATTTCATAATAATATCAATATAAAGTATTCATATTAATTCTTTGTTCGAATTTCAATTTCTATATATCTTCTTTCTAATCCTAAGGAATTGAAAACATATATTGCTAATTGATCTTGTTCTTCTGATTCCCCACCTTCTAAATCCAAATTAAATTCTTGATTTCTTGATTCTTTATATCTCCAAATAATTTTAATACTGTTATCAAAGAAAAGAACTATAATGTTGATGATGCATATAAATACACCAACACTCCAATTGGATCACGAATTAAGTCTGTAACTAAAACAGCTATACTCAATCCTCCAAATAGAATTTCCAATATAATTCCAAAATATACTAATAATTAAATCTTAAATAAGATTTGTCTATCTATAGCTAAATTAGATGCTTTTAGATTAAATTTTTCTTAATCTTCATCAGATTACTAATGAATTGATGTTCTGAAATCCTATTAACTAATTCCTATATAACTCCTTTTTTTCTATTCTCCTCTTTCTATATATTTTTATATTTATTATTATTATTGTAATGAATCCTTTCTTTTTTCCGCAGTATCTTTTGTCTCTTTAACAGCTTTTATTTATATTTTGATTGTATTTTGATAAGCTTGTCTATCCTCCCCATTCTCCCATTTCATTGAATTTTATTAATTCTCATTCAAACAACAACTATTAATTTCTTAATCAGTAGGTTCCTCCTTAAGTTAATTATCTAAATCTTTTGCTGATTAATCACTATTTTAATCTTAATTATGTTAATTTGGTTTATTCGATTTCAATTGTTTCTAACTCTCTTATCTAAAAAGTGATGATCCTCTAAGTCCTTTAACAAATGTTCGTGCAAATGATACAGACTTTATTTTGGTTTACCCTAACTTTAATTTTGGTTCCTCCATTTATTTTACTTCATCTTAAATTTCATTCTTCTATTCTTCAATACTTTAATTCCTAGAAAATCTAGCGACTCTTTAAACTGACTGTGGAGATTTACTAAGGCTCTCTAAATTTTATATTTATAATTGAACAGCCTATTCCATTCCTTGATATTGCATTCGAAACTATGTTCGACATCTTGTAATCTAGTCCTTTATACATGTTTATAATGATGATCCATATATTATAAACTCTATTATAAACAAAAAGAAGTTAGCCATCAAAAATATATAACAAATCATCAAAAAGATTGGATATTGCACACCTCTCCTTAAACCTTACATTATTAATTAATTTACCATTTAATGTGCTTACCGTTATCTAAACCAGCAGTACAACAAACAATCGAATCTTTAATGCTTCCTTGTAGTAAGTAAAAATCCATTTTCTTGGTTTTTTTATTTCTCCTTGATAGATATTATATGAAATCTCATCGTACATTGTATACCACACAATTAATAAACAACCATAGATATAAAAAAGTAGAGTATATACTACTTCTGCCAACAGTCTCTCAATGACTGTTGTATTCCCACTCTAAATGCTTTATGAATAAATTAAATTACATAGATTTCAAAAGGATCAAGAATCAGCCATATTAATTTACATATTGATAACATCATTGTTAAGACTAGAATGTAATTTTGAGGAGATCCAATCAAAGCATATGCATATTAAAAAAAACTAAAATATTATACATCATATTACGTATAATAAGATGGAATTCTTTGAGTCTTTAAAGAAGTTTAAAATTATCTAATTGTTATGAATAATATGAAAAAGAATGCCACACAATAGATCCCAATAAAAGTATAATAAGGGGCAATGTAAATGTCTTACAAATTTGTATTACAGTCATCTCCAAAGGATCCAATATCACATCTACATTTCTCTTCAATCAATATTCCTTTGTTACCACATTCTTCCTCACAATTCCTCCATGTCATTTAATTAATTTAAAATTTAAAATATCATATTTTGTTAGTAAATTATTTTCAATTCTTATGTTTCTTTATAGTTAGTTTTACTACTCAAACTATTACTATTAACACTTCTATTTAAATTTAAATTCAATTCGTTAATAATAAAAGATTATTATTATTATACAAGCCTCTTATTTTAATGCTGATAAATCAATATAGGATTAAAATAAAAAAAATATCTTATAGTTCTAGAAATTATTTATATTTTATCTCAACTACTAAAGTAAATATAATTATTGACATATAAATAAAATAATTTTAATAGTATGAACGATAATATTATATAAAGGCTAAAGGAGCAACATGAATTAGAAAAGTAGTAAATGATTAAAGAGTTTATGAAAAGAATAGATTTATTATTGTAGAGCAATGTATAAAAGTACCCTGAGGCTGAAAATTGGAAAGAATTGATATTGAAATTTGAGAAGCAAAGATAAAATGAATTATATGAGTTGAGATAACATTTAGAAGTATTATAGAGATCATAAATAAACACAAAAGATATTGAATTTTATGCAGAAAGAAGAGCTTATGAAAATAAGATCAATGAATTATAAAATAAATTGTAACAAGATGATGTTTAGGATCTATATGATACTATTGAATACTAAAGAAATGTTATTCTAGATTTAGAAGATTAAATTGGTCTCTTACAAAATGAAAGATAGTAATTAGATTAACATATTTAACAATTAAATTAAACTATAGATGTTCTGAAAGACAATTTATCAAGATATCAATAACAATAAGATACTAGGAGAAAATAAAAAGCTGAAGTGATGGAAGCTATTGATGAGATGAAAAGAGAAAGAGAGAAAGAGAGAGAACGAGATACAGATAGATATAGAGATTTAGATTCTTTTAGGTCTCCCTAACGACCATATCGATATAGTCATAAGAGCTCTTGGGAACGTTAGAATAAAGAATGGAGATTTTCGAATTAACAAGTACCATCTCCTAGACCACCAGTGAGTACAATCCATTATCAATCTTAACCGATCTTATCATATCAATAGGAAAATAAGGAAATCGTCTCTAAATTGTAAGAGATTAATGAAATTAAATACAAATACTAAACTGCATTAAATAATATTCTTAAATTGGAAGCTTAAGTAATTGAAAAATTATAACAAGATGATATAATAGTGGAATGATCAATTTTATATGTATATTTATGCAAATAAATTTAATAATCAATCTAATTTTTATTTTTATCCATTATTATTTGATACTTATTATTACTATTTTTCTTATTATTATAGTAAAAATTATTGTTCTTCATTTTCTAACTACAATTTCTGTTCTCTTTCATTTTCTTTTTTTTTAAGTTCTTCAGTCCATGTTCCAGTCATTACTTTTACAATTTCAGGAGATCTCAGAATATCAACCAGTTCAAAGTATAAAATATTCTCACTAAATAAGAATAATATTATATCAATACCTTTTGAAATCTTTTTATGATCTAGCAATCGAAATAGCTTAACAAATCATAATTAAATCATCAGGATGAACCATCCCTTTAAATTCAAGCATCCATATTTGCCCAGAAAAAAATGATCGAATAAAAGATCCAATAAGTAAAATAACTGAGGTATAAATTGTTATAATGCTAAATCCTTAGGTTAGAGTGGAAAAAGTATCTGAAATTACAAACATAATCAAACCATTAGGCTAATCTTTTTTAGTAGGTTAGTCACATGTTTCCAATAAACATGCATTACCTTTATAAACAAGAGTCCACCAAGATTATCCATCCAAAGGCGATCCTCCAGCACAAAAGAATGATAAATAAGCAGATCCTATACTTTCATTTGGACCAGCAAAAATAGGTTTAGATTTGAATGAAGTTCCGTCAGCTGAGTACAATTATACAGTTTAAATATAAAGGTTTTCTAAATAAACTTACTCTGGATTTTTTGTTGAATTGGCCTGATTAACACATTTCAATAATTATTAAATTTAAGATAAAATTAGTGGTGGCAAAGAGCTTTCATTCTATCCAGGAAGATCTTTTAAATTATCATTTCCACTTCCAGGATATTAAAAATAATTTTTGGTTGGAATAATTTTTTATTGATCTCTAGTAAAGATAAACGATACATTAAAGAAAAATTCATGATCAACTAATCCATTAATTTTTTCATCCAGTTATTCTAACAATTATTAATACAAAGGGTAAGAAACATCCCAATTAGTATTTGAAAAATTTAATAATTAAAATTGTTATAATTCTCCTGTTTTTGGTGCATTATTAATTGTTTGATCAGAACAAGATGAATTTAAGGCTAAATTGATCTCACTTTGACTTTCTAAAGTATTTTCTAATCCATAAAATTAATTAGTTTAATATAGAACAACATTAAGTGCTGTTTTAGTGTTAATAAGTGAAAGCTAAAATTCTCCACCTCTAACAGGATTCAGTTCTGAGGCTGGATTTAAACTTGAGAATAGAATCAAAGGACCAAATATGCATGCAAATATTACTAAAACTAAACAACAACCACAAGTGCATTTCTTAAACCCAGAGATTTTTTTTCCTAATGGTTTTTCTAAATAATCTTTAGAAGAATTTTTTGTAAAATACATTATTCCATGAATGTCTTCCAAAGTAAACCATTAAAATACATCTAAGGAAGTCTATTATAAATTAATTTATTTTTACTTTTAGGAATGTCCAATCCATTAACACTTTAAGTTCAAATAAAAATGGAATTGCATAATAAGTTTAAGCTATTGCATATGATATTAAATTATAAGATTACAGTAAAGTATTTCTAAGTTTTAGCTTTTTATAACCAAATCTTAGCTAAAGTGCAGAAACAGTGAAATATGCTGAATATAAAATGAAAAAACACTGAATATAACCATTTGATTTGTATTTTGAATATGAAGCAGGTGAAGTAGATTCAGGATCATATATAGCATTTTCATGCCAAGGATTCCCTAATTTAAAGAAAACCAACCAATATATTAGAATTACAGTGCACAACTATAATAAAAATTTGAGGAAAAATTATAGTTTATATTTCTAAAAAAATGACTATTTTTTATTGTCACTATCTATTACATCTGAATTACTTTTCATTGTAATATATCTTTCAATAAACATCAATATGAATTCAACAAGTAATGCCCATATTAAAGATGTAGGTATTTGATTAGTTTTTAAAATATTATTGATTTTTATTGATTCATTGACCATATTAGTAAAAAATATTAGAGTATAAATTAATATTAAAATTTAGATACTTGCTGTAATTGGATATAAGTCAACACCAGGTCTTGAAAACTTGTAAGAAAATATTCTTTCAAATAAATTCGAAGTATCTTAAATCAAAATTTTGGGATCATCAATTATTCTTTTTTCTATTTCAATGCTTCCTTTCAATTAAAATTAATTATTATCCTCTTAATTTTATAGTTCATATAAATCTTCTTCTAAAACTAATTTGTCTTAATCATTTTATTTTGACAAATTTTATTCTTCAATAATACCCTTCTTAATATATTTTGTAAATTTATTGATTTTCATTCTAATATATCCTTAAAATATATTTTCAATATCTAATAAGCTCTTATAATATACACCATATTGCTTTGCAAAATAAACTTAAAAAATTATAAAAATCATTAACATAACTTCATATGATATACTTTGATTTCCATCATAAAGAGGATAATACCAAGCTTCATTAATTCCATTACCTCTTTTTTGATTTTATTTTTCTGCTACTCCACTTAATGAATAAGCAAACACTAATAGAGATATAAAGAAATATATTGAGAACGCAATCATCCAAAATAATTTTGATTAAACCTTTTCATCAATCAATATCCATAAAAATAACATAAATGGTAATACACCACCTAATAGTCCACTATCTACTGCATAATAAAAAATAATAAGCAAAAAACAAAAAGGCATCCAATAGGTAATTATTAAACTAAAGATCTCTGTAATGATTCTAAATATAAGAATACTTAAAGATAATTTTGTAAGAGCTGATGAATATTTAGTATTTTCTACATAAATTAATTATTTGTCATCAACTATTTTTACAAAATACAAATCTGTAGATTTAATGTACTTTTCATAACTTATCTCTTCCTCCAAAGGTTATTATTGTTGTTATGATTGTTGTTCTGATTGTTTTAAAGGAGATATAGAAATTTATGATTGAAGTAATGTTTATTTTGACATCTTAGAGGTCAACTTCATTGATTAAATAATTTTTTGCATTTTTCTACCAATTTTTGAATTATTATATGAGGATTTTTCTAATTTTTAGATTAGCTCTTCTATTATTGTATTAATATCTAAGATTTAATTTGGAAAGGCTCTTATTTTTTTGTGTAGATGAGAATAAAATTAATCTATATACAATAATTCTTCCTCAAATTATCTGTAATTTTCTTAAAGGAAATCAGTCAAAGAGAATTAAACTCTTCTTTTTAAAATAATGTTTTAAGATAGTAAATAATCCATGATATTTGGTAAACTCATAAATTTGAATTTATTATTGAAGGATTAAATATAAGCAATTATTTCTATGCAAGTTTTCTAGGATTTGCTTAAAGTTTGAAATTTAGAATCTTTTAACAGTTTTTCTTCTGGAAACTCGTCACTTTTTCTTTCTTCTTACCCACTTTCAAATTAACTAACCATTATTTTTCTTACTGGAATTTCTTCTTCACTAGTAGGTTATATCTTTATTTATTACTATTATTATTATTATTATTATTATTATTATTATTGTTATTATTATTATTATTATTATTATTGTTATTATTATTATTATTATTATTATTGTTATTGCTATTATTATTAGGGTTCATCTTATTATTCTTATTTTTACAATTATTCTTATTCTTATTTTTACTATTATTAAAATTAATATTATGATTGTTAATATTCTAATTTTATTTCATCAGCCATTATAACTTTATCTTATGTTTTATCTAGCAATTTTGCATGCCACATTTTTAATTTATCTTATGCCTTTTCTTACGTCTTTTTAAATAATTCTTTTTATACTGATACCTAGATTATGGCAGTGAATTTCTTAAAATTCTTATGATAAGCAAGTGCCCTTGAAATCATTTTTGATTATTATTGTTCAGCAATCATAAATTTATTTAAAGATTCAATAAATTATTCAGAATTTATTAAATCAAAGTGAAGTGAAATAAAGAATAATATAAAGATCATTCCTCCAAGTTCCATATCAAAAATTTCTAAACAAATAAATTCATTTTGATAATCTTAAGCTTTTATAAAATTTTCTTCTGCTTAAGATGCACACCAATTCAAAATCCAAGGCAATCTTAAAATTGTATACATTGATATAGTAAATACAGCCAAAACAAATAGAACTTTGAAATAAATGCTTTCTCTTCTTAAATTTGATTCTCTATTGGATGTTAATACCAATTCAAAAATAACCAAAAATATTACAGCCAATATAAACTCAAAATAACTTAAAAGTATTCTATTTGATTAAGCTAACAAAATGATGATTGAAATAAAAACAATATGATTAATTTTAATAACTTATTAAATAATGCCTGACATTGTTGAATATACTCTATTTTTCCAAGTTTAATAATTTAAATGAATAGAGTATTTACTCTTTGAGTAAAGCTTTTACAAAATTGATTAAGTTAATTATAAATCTAATTCCATTTTAATAGTTGTAGATAAAATCAATTTAGATAAATGTTGCAGAAGCAAGAAATATAAATATATAAGTGAAAGCACAAGAGTATTTAAAATAAAGATCCATTCAATATTATTGTTGGTAATACAGTAATTTTTTTCTAGAAAATCGGATTCAGTTGAATTTGTATTATTGTAATTAAATTTAGAGCAATCCATAATTGGTCCATTATCAAAACCAAGGTAGGGGATGAAATAGGGATAATTTTAAAAGACCTTTGCCATTTTAATTACACTAAAATCATCTTTTCCATAAGTATAAGCCATGACAGGCAATAATTTATCATTATCCTCTATTTCGTAATTTAAAAAGTATATCATAATGTATTATATCCATATAGCAACTACTGAGAATGTATTCAAAATTTTAATATTAGATGCCCCAGTCTTTTACAAAAATAAATAGGTGGCTACTCCCAAATAAACTAAAGAAAATATATTATTAGCTAACAGTGTATTGAATAATAAAATTAAAATAAATACTCTTTGCAATGTCACAAACCCAGCAGTTGTTAAATTTAATTTAAATATTCTAGATCTATTATTATAATAATTAATGTCTTTGGCAGCAATTTATATCTTCTTCAAGTCATCTAAACTTAATTCTTATTGTTCATCATATTTGTTAATAATATTAATAGATAAAAATGGATATTGTTACTTAAATTCTTCTAACTCTTTTTAATCATCTATTTCTTACTATTCTTACAAGAATTTAGTAGGACTGTCTCCTTCAGCTTGATTATGAATACCTTTCAAAGTATGAATCATAGATCTTGATATAACTTATCTTGATTCAGTTTTTTATTTTTATTATTAAAATTAATGTTCAAATAATTAAACATTCTCTTATTCCTTTTCAAGTTATTCCTTAAGAAACATAGTGCATCCAGCATCTACAACATTTGCAAATACAAGTATTAGATAGAATAATACCTCATCAAAAATGGTGGATGTTGAAGTATCAATAGATCCAAAACATTTATAATTTTTATCAAATTATCCACAAAAGCATGTTTAAGCAACATTAGTTTCTTAAGCAAATGTACCAAATATAAATAATCCTAGTTAAGCATCTAAAATTCCTTTTTATTTGTCTTCATCTTAAACAGATTATATCACTAAAGATAGATATTATGATAGATAAGTCAAAAATACACAAAAGCAACTAAAACTAAAGGATAATTTCCAAATTGAAACTTTTTTTTCAATACGAATTTTCATTCTTGTCATAGTAATAAGATTTGTAGTCTAAACTAAATTTATTTCATCTTCATTGTCATTAAGATCTGTGGATTTAGAATTGTAATCAACATATTTTTTTTTCAAATTCACAATTTCTAAAAAATTAAATATAAAAATTTACTTTGCTTTAGTCTTGCCAACAAATTTTTTTGTTCTACATTATCCAATAATGCATTATGAACAGTTACAAAATAACTCAAATACAAAACCAAAATAATAAAGGATGCAATGGATTAAACAAAAAAAACAACAGAAAAAACAACATATAAAGTAAGTAAATCTGTATTAATTTATGCTATAAACATTATGGGCTTTTGAAGGAATTTATATTCATCTAAGATATTGATTTTCATAATCTTTACTAAATCTTCTAAATCTTTTTATTACTACTTTTCTATTTTATCAGTTATTGCTGCATCACTTGAACCAGATTGATCCAATAATGAATCAGCTGATAAAAGTGGTTTTTCTATTGTAAATGATGGTTGATTTGTCATATTTGCCAATTTTAATTTATTCCTTTAGGCTTATTTAAAAAATTAATAAGTATTCAAAGAAATAGCTCCAAAAAATATGGCAATCATATCAGGCAAATATTCTAGTCTTAGTTTACTTTGATTATATTAGTAAAATCCATATTATTGATATTTAAGTTATAAATTATCATACAATTTTGCAAAATTGGAATCAATAATTTAATTGTAATCGGGTAGACAAATAAATTAAAATATATATCTAATTATAAATGCCATTACAAGAGAATATAAATATAAATACCAAAATCTAGACATGGAACTGTAGTTTACTTTATCTCGTATGAATTGAAATGTATAATAGAAAAAGAGTCCTCCTATAAAAATAAATAATCCCAAATTAACAAAAGAAAATGGTGTAAAAATAATAAAGCAAATATTTAATGTGAATGTAATCCAAATGATGGTTTTCATAAACAACAAATAGAGAGTTTCTATTGTAGTTCTTATTTTAATTTATTTTTCTTTATTACTAATCTTTGCTAAAAATATATCAACTATTTAATTTGAATATTTAAGATAAATCTTTGATCTATAGGAATCATATTGAAGGGCTGCAAAATAAAATAATACCCAAAATAGAATATCATAATTTTCTTAATTGTTTATTCCAATCAAACTTATAATCCAAAGTTTGTCTGCTTTAATATTCGTTTATCCCATAAAGAACAAAATATATACATATCTCAAAGTTGTGATTATACCAATATAGATTAAAAATACAATCCAATATTTAAATGAGAAAGGAACAACATATTCTTTAGTTTCATTCTTCTCATTTTTCTATTTGTAAATACAGAGTGTGGAATCGTTAATAATAAAAATCATAAGAAACACTACTAAAAAACCTTGTATAAGGTTGACATCAAAAAATCCTATCCAGTATACAATAATTAAAGCAACTACATAAGAGGCTTTTAATAAAATGGCAAAGATTAAGGTTAGCCAACTTACATCCTAAAAAATGAATATTCTTTTAAATTACTTTCAGTGATTTTTTTTTGTCTTAAGTTTGTATTTATGATTTTTTAACAGACATTAATATTGATTTATATTAATCATATTTATGAACTTATCTAAGAAATAAAAAGAATGCATAAATTGTTATATTCATTATAAGAAGCTAGAAAACTAATTGTAAACAATTACATTAATAACTTGTTAATATTCTTGAGTAAGATTAAAAAAACCAATTTTTTGACATGCCTCTGAATCTGAATTACATATCACAAAAGGATTTTTTGGTTCATTCATATTAGGAATACATGAATAATAAAATACTATAAAATTGATCAATACAGATGGTAATGCTAACACCAAAGATGTGATTGAATTAATTTTATATTGTAAAGTGAAACCTATGATTGAAACAATTAGAAATACCTGTAATCATGATCCAAATAACAGACAATAATGACTCATAGGTTTTTTGCATAATAACAATAGTAATCATCAATAATTACAATAATCTAAGAGTAACAATAGGTTGATCAATAAATTTAGTAAACTTATTTCCTAAAGAAAATAGGGCTGTATTTAAATTATATAAAAGTTTATTTTTATCTTCTTCTTCACCTTCATCAACATGAGACATTCTAACAGGTTACCCAGGCATCATTTATTTTAATTCATTCTCATCACCCAATTATTATTTTGGTTAAATTTCTTACTCATCATCATCTTTTTATTATCCTTAAAAATTAGTAGCATCTTTATCTTCCATTATAGTAGTGTTATATTTTTATTTTTTAAATTGATAAATTTCATAATGGGTAGTACACTCCTGTATTGCATCTTTAAGTACTATTTTTCTATCTTCATTTTTAAATTGCTCAGTCACAATGCATAAGAATGCAAATAATGTCAATCCTCCAACCATGAATACGTAACTCTATTTCAGATTAATATATTACATTCCATTAGTTATCTGTTCTCATCCAATACATAATATCTAAACCAAAATATTATGGCCAAAATGAATTTTAATTTACAAATTAAGTAATTATTGGTGTACCAGCAAAATAAACAATTAATAGTGTACTCATTAATGTCAATTTTAGAATTTTCAAAATTAATTTATCAAATTTTGTTATTGTAGCTTCTTTTTAAAAGAATCTAAAACCAACTATCATTTCCAAAATAAAGTAAATATATCCTATGAATGATTAATTACAAATTAGAATTATTGCTAAGAATAGCCAAATAATTATAAAATAGAATGAAAATATTTATCTATTTATGGGTTCTCCAAATTATTCTAAATATTTCTTTTTCTTTACTCTTCTCAATGCCATTACAAAACAACAAAATACAAATATAAGAGAATTTGGCAAAAATATTTTAATATAGTCTCCTGTGGTAATATTAAATTTGTTATTTTTTTACAATTCAAAATAGACCTCAATTCCTTCATAATTCTATGGTGTCATTATATTTACTGCTTATTAAGGATCATTTTTTATTATTCCTATAAAAGTCCCTTTCATTATTAAACTCAATGCAGAAAATATCAATAGAAACATCCATATGGCATAGTTTTAATCTTTGAATATTATCCAATACAAGGGTTTATATTTAATATCAGTTTCATCTAATCCAGATATTTCTGTGACATCATCTTCTATGTTTTGATTATCACCTGCAATTGTTTTCCTTTGCTTTTACTGTTCTCGTATTTTAGGATAATTCTCAAGAAAATCCATTGGATCTTTGTAAACCTTCAATATGCTATGTATATACCTTTTTATCAGAATCTCTTCTCTCAAACATACCTATTTTATACAACTATGTTTCCCAAGTTTGAATAATAAGCATGAATATCAAGAAATATATTGTTGAAAGATAACTTTGAATGAAATAGCAATACCCAAGAAATATAATTAATCCTACAACATCTAATATCCATAATATCCATCTTTAGGTTGTGTTAGAAAAAAGAGACTTTTTCTCTTCTAATTATTAAAGCTCTTCATTCTACTCTCTTTCTTGAATCATTTTAATTTCTGCATCTTTCTACATCTCATCTGATTACATGTCATTTCCTAACATAATATATATTTATAAAAATATTCATATTAATCAATTTGTTGATCCTCATAAATTACACAATAATCTTTGTTTAATTGAAGCAAAATGGAAAATCAATAATTTTGAGACAGGATAGATTATATATTTATATTTGATAAAGAGGATACTATTCCATATTTATATAAAATGTAATTATAATTAAATTCTCGTTATATTCAAACACAAATTACCTCCTCTAAAATTATATTACTTTAAATTGTAATTCAAAAATTCCCTTTCCATTTATATTAAATAATTTTTAATTTCATTACACATCCATTAATATATTAAATTATATCTATCAAGCAAATGAAGACTTTTTGAAAATTCAAAAGAATTGAACTCTAGCGTATTTATTTTCAACTTTAACTTATTCGTTAAATATTTCAATATTATAATTAAAATTATATTCTAAAATCCTATTTATATTCAAATTAGCAATAATCACTCATAAAACAGATATTCCAATTAAGATTATTATGTATATCTAAAAACATAAGCAACTATAGTGTAATCAGATCTAAAAGCACATACCATTTTATATCTCAGAAAGATGAAGAAATTCCTTAATAAATTTATCTTAAATGAAGAAAACCATAAATTCAAGTTAATTTATTTAGAAGGCCATCCTAAATCTTAATATAAAGTCTAAATAGAAATTTACTTGAGGCTACCATAGAGAATTAATTGTTTCTTAAACAATTTCATATTCTCCTAATAGAAGACTTCGATTTAATCAATTGATTATGCATATATAAAATGAAGTATACATTTTTTTTAGTTCAAAATAAGTGGAATAGTTTGAAAAATAAATAAAAATTATATAAATCAATTTCAATTAAATTTGATATATGAAATAAATTGTAAATTGTAACACATATTGTTTATAGATAAATATACATAGATATTTAAATTTAAAATAGTATCGTAACATATATATTAAGTATTTTTAAATCGATGATTAATTGAATATAAATGACATTAATATTTAAATAAATTAATGCAACTTAAGTATTCCTGTAATGTTATGCCTGCTTTAGATGGTATGCAAAAAGTAAGTGGATTAGCATGGTCTTATAATGGGCAAAAACTTGGAGTTTGTACAGCTGATAGAGTAAGAGTTGATCATAATAAAATTAGAAAATATTATTATTTAATGATCAATTGGGTAAAGAGGACAATTTCGCAACAAAGCCATCAGATAAGACTCAATAGAAATCTTATGTAGTGAGAGCAGTCGAATTTTCTCCAGATTCAACAAAGATAGCAGTTGCTCAATCTGATAATATAGTATACGTATATAAGATTGGTGCAAAATTTAAAGAGAAAAAGACAATCTGTAATAAATTCCCAGCCTCTTCTTCAATAACAACATTGATATGGCCAGCATAAAGAGAGAATGATATCATATTTGGATTAGCAGAAGGAAAGGTGAAGATTGGATTTTTGAAAAATAATAAAGTAATCATGTTTACTAATAGTATTAGTCTCAAATAGCATTCACAACAGAATCTTATGTAGTAAGTATGGCAACTAATAGAGATGGAGATGTAGTTGTATCAGGCCATCTCGATGGATCAGTATACAGTTATAATTTAGATACCTAATAATCATAAAAGTTAGTAGTACATCATTCAATTCCTTATGCTTTGGCTTATGGGTAGAATGTGGCAGCAGCTGGTAATGATCAAAAAGTATCATTCTATGATAATTATGGTAATCTAGTTTAAAGATTTGATTATACTTAAGATGAAAAATGTAAGGATTTTTCAGTTGGTGCTTGTAGTCCTAATGGAGATATTATTGTATTAGGTAATTTTAATAGATTTTATCTATATACATATAATTAAAAGAGATCTTAATGGGAAGAAATAGGAGTAAAACATATTGAGAATTATTATACAATTACAGCATTATGTTGGAAAAATGATTCATCAAAATTGATAACTGGTTCATTATGTGGTTCTGTTGATGCATGGGATATTTCAATGAAAAAGATTAGATTTAAAGGAAAATATGATTTAAATTATATAGGTCCATCTTAAATTGTCATTTAAGTTTTATCAACAAATTAATAAGCTGTTATCAGATCACCTTAGGCAGAAATATCAAAGATTGATATTAAAAAAGAGAGATTTGTAGTTGCAAAAACACATGAAACTTTAATTGTAGGAGATTTAGCTACAGGAAAGACATCAGAAGTAAGTTGGAGAGGAAGTGGAAATGAAAAGTTTGATTTTACAAATGAAAATATTTGTATGGTATTTAATGCAGGTGAATTAACTCTTATTGAATATGGAAGTGATCGTATTTTAGGTACATGTAGAACTGAACATATGAAGAATTCACTTATCAGTGCTAAAGTTAGTTATACAGGATAAAATAAAACTAAAGTTATTGCTTTTTATTTGGATTTATAAACACTTTAAATATAAGATTTAACTACTAAGAGTATTATTGCTACAATTGCTCATGATACTAAGATTGATTTCTTGGAATTGAATTCTCATGCTAATAGATTAATATTTAGAGATAAAAGAAGATAATTATATTTATATTCAATTAAAAATGCATTTAAACACACTCTACTATCATTTTGTAATTATGCTTAATGGGTTCCTGAAAGTGAAGTTATTGTTGCTTAAAATAGAAATAATTTATGTGTATGGTATTCTATTGAAAATCCTGACAAAGTTACACTTTATACAATTAAAGGTGATGTAGAAGAAATTGAAAGAATTCCAAGTACACCTACTTAAGCAGGTTCCACTTCTGTTATTGTAAGTGAAGGTTAAAACAAAGTTGCTTATAAATTGGATTAAGCCTTAATTGAATTTGGATTTTCAATTGAAGGAAGAGATCTTGAAAAGGCTGCCTCGATTTTAGATAAATTAGAATTGACTTCTGATACTGAGGCAAATTGGAAAGTGTTAGCATAATTATCCTTGGAAGAATAAAATTTATTTGTATCTGAACATTGTTATGCAGCTTTAGGAGATATAGCTAGGGCATCTTATTTGAGAGGTATTAACAGAGTTATCGCTAAATATTATGAGGTAGACTGGTAAGAAGGATGGAATATCATATTATAGAGTATAATCTAAATTGGCTATCTTAGATAAATAATTTACTAAGGCTGAAGAATTGTTACTTAATAATAATGAAGTAAATGAGGCTATGGGAATGTATTAAGATTTACATAAATGGGATGAAGCTATTAAAATTGCTGAAAAGAGAGGACATGAATAAGTTAAAGTACTCAAAGAGAATTATTATTAATGGTTAATTGAAACTGGATAAGAATCTAAGGCTGCTGAATTAAAAGAAAATGAAGGGGATTTTATTAATGCTATTAATCTTTATTTATAAGGTGGATTACCAGCCAAAGCTGCCAATATTGTATTTAATTGCAATATGTCATTCCCATAAGACTTATTAGAAAAAATTGCCTCTTCTTTAGCATAAAGTAGTATGTATGAAAAAGGTGGAGAATTTTATGAATAAATGGAAGATGATTAACAAGCTTTGAATTGTTATATTAAAGGAAATGTATTTAAAAAGGCAGTTGAATTGGCTAAACGAAAAGATCCTAAATTAGTCAAATAATTAGAGGAAAGTTGGGCTAATTATCTAGTAGAAAACAAAGAAACAGAAAGTGCCATTAATCATTATGTTGAAGCAGGCAAATTTTAGAAAGCAATTGAAGCAGCAGTCTACAGTAGATCTTGGACTAAAGCCATTTAATTATTATAAAATTAATCAGCTGAAGTTTCAAGACCTTATTATAGATAAGTGGCTAAACACTATGAAGATGTTAGACAATATGATTTTGCTGAAAATATTATATTAAGGCTAACTCTCCTATTGAAGCTTTTGAAATGTATGTAAAAGCTAGTAAATGGGATAAAGCACTTTCTATTGCTAGAGAATATTTACCTGAAGAAATTGTTTAGTTATATTTAAATCAAGGTAAAAAGTTTGAATAAGCTGGTAAATATAAAGAAGCTGAAAAATTATATTTAACAGTTTAAGAATATGATACAGCTATTTAAATGTATCAAAACCTATCCTAATATGAAAGTGTGATAAGAATTGCTAGCAAATTCACTCCTTAAAAATTGAAAGATATTCATTTGGGAATTGCAAAGAAATTAGAAAGAGAAAATATACTGAAAAGAGCTGAATAACATTACATTGAGGCTGGTTCATGGCATTTAGCTATGTAAATGTACAAGACTCATAATCAATGGGAAGAAGCAATAAGATGTTGTAAAATGTATGGATCTGAGAAAGAAACATGTTAATAAGCTAAATTATGGGCAGAATCTCTTGGACCAGATGCTGGATTGAAGATGCTTTAAAGATTAAATTTAGTTGATGCTTTGATAGAATATTAATCAGACAGACATGAATTTGAAGAAGCATTTAAATTGGCTAATTTACATGCTAAACATAAATTGTAGGATGTACATTTCAAATATGCTTGTCATTTAGAAGATGAAAGAAGATACAAAGAAGCTGAAGAGAATTTTATTAAAGCAGGAAAAGCATCTGAAGCAATCAACATGTATGAACATCTTGGAGATTATACCAGTGCATTATAAGTTGCTAGACAATATGAACCATAATCTGTTACTTAAATATTAATTAGTTAAGCCAAGTTCTATATCGAGAAGAAAGATCTTCAGAAAGCAGAATAGGCTTTTATTCAAGGTAAAAGACCTGAATTAGCCATTAAAATGTATGTTGATTAAGGTAATTATCCTTTGGCTTTGAAAATTGCTAAGAGTCATGCTCCTCATATGGTTGCAGAATTAAATAATAAATATGGTAATGTAGCTAATACATACAATATGACAGGAGAGGATTTATATTAAAGTGCTTAGACTTGGGAAGAATAAAGAGATTATTTAAAGGCTATAGAGATCTATTTGGAAGTCACACCTTAAAATACTTAAAGTGAAGATGTAATGACAAAAGCATGGGAAAGAGCTATTCAAATAGCAGCAAATTATGATAAAGATAAATATCCAAGAATTGTATAGATAGTTTGCAAGAGATTAATAGAAATTAAGAAATTAGAAACTGCTGCTTATCTTTA
>JPFL01000091.1:161335-189501 GCA_000733385.1 Paramecium biaurelia
TTAAGGTAGAGAATTTGAAAAGCAAAATAAGTTGCATAAATGATTAATAATAAAGAATTAAATACTAAATTGATGGATTACATTACTAAAGAATAACGTAAGTATGGAGCATCAACAGGATAAGCAAATGTAATGATTGAAACTGGAGATGTTGCTGCTGCTATGGAAATGTTAGCATAAAAAAATGATTGGGGACAATGCTTACAATTAGCCGATAAACATGGAGTTGAATATTTAAATAAATATCTAATGAGATATGTTAAAATCACTATGTAATAAGGAAGATTTAGTGAAACTATTTAATCATTGGCTACTTATGGAATGCCAATTATTTAATAAAATTATCCTATCTATGAGAATCTAGCAATTGAAATATTTGTAGAATGTGATCCAAAAGAATTAAAATTACTTAGATAAGCCTTATATGGATTTATTTAAGGATTAGAAGCTGCTCATGAATTAAAAAGTGAAACTGGTAAGAAATTTTAAAAATTTGGAATTGTTTCTCATTTACTCAATCTTAGAAATTAATATGCTTAAGATGGTATTGTTAAATTGCATGCATAAACATGTATTTCATTGTTGAGATACTGTGATTTAGTAAGAATTGATTAATTGTATTTGGATGCAGGAAGAGTTGCTAAGAAAATTAATTAATTAGGATTAGCATTTGTGTTATTAAATAGATATTTGGATATATATGAAGTTATTGAAGATCCAGATAATAATAATGGATTAGGAGATGGAACTGAATTCTAAAATAGTGATTTACCATCACCTTATGATGTACCAATGCCAGAAAAGAATTTAATATAGGACAAAGAAAAAGAAGAAATAAGGGATTGGTTACTATAATTATCTGTAAATCAGAATTAAGATCCAGTATTGCCAACTAGACAATGTGATTGTGGATATTAAATATATGATGCTTCATTGCGGTAATCATTGATATATATTATATATTAGATGTTTCAAATGCAAATAAACATGGGAGCCTTGCATTATTACTGGTATGCCACTTCTCAAGAATTAAACAGTAAATTGTTAATCCTGTGGGAAAGGAGCACTCAAAGATGCATGGAATACATATTTACAAGCATATCCTACATGTCCATGGTGTAATAAACACGCTAAATGAAATTATAAATATAGAAAATCAATAATAATAATTCATTTATCTATTCTAATTGATCCACAATTTTTGAGATCATAATGAATAAAATGTCAAATCTTCTTTAAAATGTTGCCAATTTTGAAAAAGAATTTTACATTTTGAACCTTTAAGATCTAAGTAATAATTTGAATCCTATTTATTAAATAATTTAAATATAAATAAAATCATTTAAGACTTCTTTGTCTAACAAGTAATTGATATTTAGGTACCATTTCAGATGGTGTTTTTTCTTCATCTATGCAATCCTCATCTATTTAGTATTAGTCTTATGCAGGTGAAATAAATTATTTAAAATAATTAGCCTCATCTTCTGGTTCAGGAATGTCTCCTTGCCAATGTTTTTAAAGTGGTGATTACTCACTTAATGGAGATCCCATTTAATTCCAAAGAGGAGTGGAACTTTTAATAAAATTCTCTTAATCCAATCTTATTTAGAATACAGGTAGTTTGGTTAATGACAAACTTACAACTGAATTTGTCTTAGGAATTGCAAACCAATCATGCTTGAGTGCTTATTATGCACTTAGTCTTACATTGACATTTTCATCTAATAATAATCTAACAAAATCTTAAGCAGTTGGACTAATAGATTTATTGTTGAGTTTATTAAAATCAATTTGGCAATATGTATTTTATTTTAATAAATCATCAGTGTCACTATTATTCTAGAAAGGCATTTCTCCAGTTAATAAAATAAATAAAATAACACCTACAGAGAATATATCAACTTTATAATCATAAAATTAATTTCTTAAAACTTCTGGTGCAACATATCCAACTGTACCACATCTTTAAAATAAATAAATTCCTTATTCATTGTAAATATCTGATAAACCGAAATCAGCAATAACCAAATCAGTTAGACAATCCTTTTATTTAAGTATTAAGTTTTCTGGTTTAATATCTCTATGTATTATGTTTTTTTCATGTAAATAAATTAATGAGGACAATAAATTGTACATTAAATTCTACACTAAATGTTCTGTATACCCATCCAATGAATCTTCAATTTATTTAAGTAATTCTCCACCTTATAAATAATCTACAACCAAATAAACATTATTATCATCTTCAAATACTTCATGCAATTGTAGTACATTCTTATGGTCGAGTTTTCTCATTATGTCTATTTCTTTTAGTAAACCATCCTATTAATATGGATATTAAGATAAATACTAGTCCTTTGTCTTTATTTGTTAATTTTTCTGATTTAAAAATTTTGACAGCAAAAATGGATGAATCTTGAATTCTTTCAATTTTATAAACTTTTGCCTGAGATCCCTTCCCTATCATTTTGAGTACATCATATTTTTTATAAAAATTTCTTTAGATAGTATATTTGGACATGTAATTTTTCCATTTTTAAATAACATCTTGATCACCAAAAATTTATATACATTCTTATTTTCCTGATATTTACAATCCTTCTAACTATTGTATTAATGTTATAAATACGTTTTTGTAAATAACAGATTTTAAGTATAAATTATTTATATTTATGTGACACGTATTTGAAATGAGATATGAATTAATCATATGATAGTTGTTTCTGTTAATTAGATTGTCCTTATCGTCTCTGACTTATATATAGGCTTCTGTTGAAGTTTATTTTAGTTCTCTATCAATCTGATGAATTGTAGGTAATCCTTTTTTCCAAAGAGTTGTATTCCTTGTAGGATAGTTATCAAATATAGAATAATTGAATTGTTTCATTTATTTTCTATTTTTACTCTCTAAAAATTTTAATTAAGCAAATAATTTTAGAATAAATTGAGTTTTTAAGAATTAAGTATTAAAATAAAATAATTTTGATGTTATAAAATTAAGACTTAATTTTTTTTTTGTGAAAGGGTTAAATTTGATTGGCTTATCTTTTTAGAAATTATTATGGATCTAAAAACCTATAAAATTTAATATAAGATATTTAAATTACAGTTAGCAATACTTATTCTTAATTATTAGATTTTCTTAAAAATATATACATTTAAAATAATATAAAAATATTAGCATAATTTTTATAATATAAAATCATTAAATTATTTAAATTTCATCTCCTGCAGTTCTTAAACAAGCACATCCATAATATTCTATTCCTTCAAAGCTTGCTTCTATTTCAAGTGATAAGTTTTAAGTTGTATTAATAAGAACCAATAACTCTGCATCAAAATCTACACTAATAATAATGATATCATTTGTATTAATCTAAAAATCACTTTCTTTTGAATTTTGATCATCTTTATGATTATTGTACATAGTTCCATTTGATGATACTAGATAGGATCCATGTCCTAAATCTTAATATCTTTTTTGAGAATGCAAAGTAGATAATTCTGTTATACCAACTGCATACCATGAACTTTTTACTTGAGAACATCTATTATATTTAATTTGATTATATATACTTAAATTTCCATTGTTTTCTTTATTCTGAAATTGGATTATTAAATAAAACAAATCTATCTTTCTTTTTATTTGCTGTTTACTTAACAAATGCAACTGTCTTATCTAAATTTAGAAAGATATCTGGGTCTTTAAATCGATTGGAAAACCTAAAATCCTATTTGTCTTTACTTTATTATTTAATCTTTTTTGTTTAATTCAATTTCAAGTTATTATTGTTTTTTCATTAGATTTTATATTTCATTATCATGTTGAGATTTTATGTATATCAAACAATCTTTAAATTTATGATTTTCAAATTATTCCCTAATAATTTTTTGATTACAATTTGGACATATTTATGGAAATTTTGGACATTTAGTTTAATGTATGTAATAAACACTAAGTGTGAATCTTTGAGAACAACCAACACAACAAACTGGTCGTAATGGACATTCATTTTAATGAATTAATAATTATTGTAAAGAATATTCTCCTTTACAATGAATGCATTATTCTATGTTCTAATCACAAATTAAAAGATGATTAGATTAATCCTTTATTTTAATATAAATATGACATTTTGAACATCTTATTAAAGCTTCTTCACATTTGAGCTCATGTATTTATAATTTAAAATTGCTAAACTAAAAAGATTAGTTATTATTTTTATTACAAATTCATGACAATGACAACATTCACATTATCGATAATTACATTCATATATTCTATGTTTTTGTATATCTTTCTTAAATTTTACAACATTGCATTATAATTTACCATCCATTAATCCACAAATTTCCTCACTATAATCACATTATTTAACATGTTTATCATATGCATCATAATCAACTATTACTTAACAACCTATAATTATAATTGTATTATTACCTTAACTAAAATGATGACATTTAATTTTTAATTAACTCAATAATTATCTTAAAAGTGGAAATGCTTTTCTTGTCTCACTTTGTCTATTGCATAAAGGACATTTTGTGCTCTTTTTAATTATCATTATATACTTACTTATTTCTATTGGTGGCATTTTTTACAAAAATGATTCATACATGAATCACATGAAATTGGATCCTAATAAACATTTAAACATATTGGACATTTAATATCGTAAGGATTGATATTCTAAAACTATTAACTATTATATTCTACGTTGCTTAACACCTACTCAACTTCTATACAATAATCTTCTATATTATTTTATCCTTCAAATTATTTTTACATGTAAATATATTATAAAAATTAATTATCATATAATACTCTTAGAATTTATAGAAGACTATAAAAAGTCTTATTATAGAATAAAGGGGTCCTTTAAAAATTAATGTTTTTCTAGCATAAATTATAGAATATTATCTAAACAGAGTACTTGCATTTTAAATCTATGTTGTATTTAATGCACTAATAATCTTAGTTCTACATAAATATTTTATTTCATTAAGAAAGTCATAAATTCTATTTCTATCATATATTTTCAATGGATCTTATAAGATTTTCTAAGAAATTTCTAATAAACAGAATGACATTATAAATTTAGTTATAAATATATAATGAATTAATTAGCTAAATGTACTGAAAAATTATTGTGAAATAAAAAAGTGAAACTATCCAAAAAAATTATATAATATTTGGCAATTTATCTATTTCAAGATACTCATTAAAAACATAATCGAGGGAACAATATAATGATGATCTTTGTTTATTATTTATCTAATTTTTTACCTTGCATTACTGTAAACAAACTCTATTGAATTTAGTAAAAATTATAGATATTATTAAGACAAAAAGTTTTTATTAGTTTATGGGGTTTAATATCTAAAATTCTATGAGAATCCTTCGTATTAATTGAGATTACAAATTAATGCCTATGCTTAAGTCAATCATTTAACATTAGTTTTAAATTGAATAATCCTATTAATAATTAACTTAGTAATTAACTTTTCGATTTTTTATATTTAGTTTTTAACCAAAATAAAATTACTCTTCTATTATAACTCTATTAATTATTTATCCTAAGATTTTTATACCATATGATGAATCTAAAATATTATATTATTTTAACTTTTATCAGCAAAATTATTGAAATTACCACTTTAGTAGTATTATCAAATATATATTAGAAGATTAAACAAATTTAAAATTTTATTTTAATCTTTTGAGACCTTGCTCTAGATTGGAAGATTTCAAGAATTTAAAGTCTATTTAACTATTGCAAATTATGAATTTAAGTAAATAAGGTTGTATGATCAATTTAAGAAAATATTTTCATTTAATCAATAAAATAGAATAGTCAAGATATAACATAGATATACTTAAGTATAATAATGGATGCAGAACATTGATTTGAAAAGAATAAAGATTTTGATTGGTTAATAAAAATTACATTGTATTTTAAATATAATATTTTCCCGCTTAATTAAATATTTAAAAATAAACATATTGTTGCTCTAAAAATACTAATAAGAGGACAATTATGGTTTTAGCTAGAATATGATGGCAAAATTTTCATTATTAGTTTATCATAAATTCAAAATAGGTCCAGGTAGAGTTTTTTCTTTTGCATCTTCAACCCTTTTGATTAAAGGCAAAATATCATAATCTCCTACTATTTTAATTTCATGGTCTGACAAAATTTAGACTTAAGTTTTCCCATCAATAGGTATGATGTTAAGCTATTATATATTTAATTATATTACTTTTGCATCTTATGGTAACTTAAATATCATGATTGGAAATTGATATATTTTAAGCTATTGACCTTGTAAAAAGTCTGATTCATCTTTTTAGAGGGGTCTAATATAGATATTGTTACATTATGATACTTATTTAGATCTATTAAGGTATTTATTCTTTTTGCCTAATCAGTCAATTTTTGAAATAGTATTTTCTTCCTCTTTAGTTCTTCAAATTATTGTTACTAATGTTTATTAATTAATTTACTCTTAACATTTCATATCTATCTCTAGTATCTCTGACATATTTACTAGTCATGTGATTTTATTGAAACATCTATCCTTTGATGATGATCTTTTTTTGTTTTTCTAGTACTCCTAGAGCAACCATTACATTAATGGAATCATAAACTCTACGTTTGAGATTTTTACTATCTGACTAAAAAATATAAAAAAATTAATTATTATATTTACAGATAAACTTGATTTACTTATTTCTGAAGCAAGCAAATCTGCCATCTGTTTATAAGTTGTTTCTTTTAGTGATCCAACAAGACTGTGAACCTTACAACTTAAATATTTGAGGCTATGATGTTTTTTTCTTTCTAAGGAAATAATTATAAAAGTATGGCAAATTATTTACCTTTCTTTTTGTTATTACTCTATTATTAAAAATCGTTTTCTTATTAATCTATCTATAGCTATGAATATGAATCTTGTATATTTTAATTTGACATCAGAAATCCTATTGAAGAAGGTACTTCTTGGTCTGCAAGGCTTAATAAAGTTTTTTTAGAGCCGTCATCTTATATAGATTGACTTTTTTAATCACTACGGCTTGTACAGTCTGGAATAAGTAATTGTCTAATACATTTTTCTTGAGTCTTGAAAATTAATGAATTAATAACTTGTTATTGCATCGATGGCGCTCTAATAAACAAAATTTTGTTAATAACATTAAATTTATTCAAAACTCATACTAGATATTAACACATATTTTTAAAAATCAAAGGTACTCATATAACCTCAACAGATCAATAATTTTACTTAATATGAGATAAAAATTAGTGTTAAACATGATTATAAGATTATTGATGATGATCTTGATTTATCATTTTTTTATTTTTCTATATAAAAATATAATTCCCTATATTTAGGATTAGTACTCTGTGAGGTTATTAGTTTTTATTAAGTGAAACACAGCCCTTCTAATTTATTTCATAATGAGATTTAAATTTTTGAAATATTTTATAACAGATAAAAAATTATAAATTTTAATTTTTTTTTTTTTCTAATTAATAAAAGAATAAAAATTTTTATTTTGAGTAATAAACTTTGATATCTCTTCAACAAAGTTCATTTCCACTTGTCAAATAGCATTAATTTCAACTCTTTTCTAGATTTTATAAACTCATTCCATTAAAAGGAGAATCACTCAAATTTGAATCTAACATTAAGTATCTGATAACTTATATCATATTTCAAACTAATAATGCTATTTATTGTTGTATGTTAAATAAAAATCCCTTACAAAGTTATAAATTTTTTTGTTTGCCCATTCTTCTTTCAAAGATATTTTTTCCTCTATATATTATTAATCTTTTAATACTTATTTAAATAAATATTTAGTTTTAATAAATTGATTGTGGCTTATATATGTACATTTATAATAAAAATTATTCCGTATCTTTAGTTCCCAAATGTTAATATATCTAAATAAACCATTTATTGATTTGAAGCAATATAAAAACATTAAAGAAATAAAAAACATTAATATTTCCAATAAAATTGTATTTATAATTTACCTCATACTTAATATTATCATATTTTCTAGAAGAAATCAAATAAATTTCTTATTAGTTAATTAATTTATTATTATTATCTAATATTAATATTCTAACTTGAGATTATGAATAAATAAATGAGTAAAAGATATATTTTATTTAGCTTAATGAATCTAATTCAATCTCTAAATATTTATTTAATTACATTATCTAATTTTATGTGTTTTTATTAAAATAATTGGATTCTTTAAGATTCATCTCCTAGCTTTTTCTACCAAGAGAAAGATCAAAATACTAAGCATTTTAAAAAGAATAATTACAAAAATAAGTATATTAGTTTGATACTTAAATATATATTGTTTCAATATTTAATCTATTATTTTGTTATAATGTACTTAAAGTACAGAAATAATATTATAATTATATAATATAATATCTAATTTAGCATGAAATCCCAGTTTGAAGTATACTTAAGATTGAAACCATCTAATAAGTAATTATTGTAATCTAAACAGTCAATCTTAAAATGCAATGCAATATTAATTAAATCATAACAAAAGATTATAGGTGTTATTACCCAGAAATGTAAAATTTGGAGTGATCAATAATAGTAGAGATAATCTAGAATTCAATTTTACTCATGTATTTGATCAAAAATCTTCATAAGAATAAGTATTTAGTAAGGTCACCATTCCAGTAATTGAGAGGTATCCAGCTAATTTGAACTTATATAGTTTTTTAGATGGTTATAATGCTACAATTTTTGCTTATGGTTAAACTGGATCTGGTAAAACATATACTATGAGTGGTGCTGAAACATGGTAATTAAGAGGAGTGATACCAAGAGTACTTTCATATATTTTTGATGAAATTGAGTAAAGAACTAAGTTTCAATATAAAATATACATTTCCTTTATGGAAATTTATAATGAAAATGCATATGATTTATTAGAAAAGAGACATCTTGAAATTCCTTTAGAATAATGGAATAAAGTAATTAGTTAGACTATTATTAGATAGCACTATATGAAGATGATCAAAATAATATTCATTTGAAAAACTTATCAATCCATTAATGTAATAATGAAAAAGAAGGAATTGATTTACTTATGATGGGAAATTTTATTCGATAAGTAAGTTCTACCCCAATGAATCAATCAAGTTCAAGATCTCATTGTATATTTACAGTGACACTTGAAGGTTGTGATACAACCACTGAAACTTATTTTGTTAGTAAATTACACTTAGTTGATTTGGCTGGATCTGAAAGAATTAGTAAATCTTAAGTCGAAGGTAATCTATTAAACGAAGCTAAATATATAAATCTTTCATTAACATATTTAGAATAAGTTATAATAGCTTTAAATGAAAGATTGAAAGGATCCAATAGATAACATATACCATATAGAAATTCATTGATGACTACTCTTCTCAAAGATTCTCTTGGTGGCAATTGTAAAACAGTCATGATTGCAACAATTAGTTCTGAAAATGATAATTTAGAGGAGACATTATCAACATTAAGATTTAGTTAAAGAGTAGGTTAATTAGAAAATGAGGTAATATCAGCATAATAATACTAAGATAAGAAGAAATGAAAAAGTAGATTTAGAAGTAGTAGTCAAAAGATTGGAGTAGGAAAAGTTGGTTCTTTTAAGAGAATTAGAATAATATTAAAGAGGAGGAACAGTCAATACTGTCAACTAAAATAGTAATAAACTCTAATCTTAATAATAAATTTTGCCATTGTCAAATGGAACCCCTTTAAACAAAAAAGAAATCTAAGAAAAAGTAGAACTCTATTTAAATGAACGAATTGCACATTGTGAAATTAACAGTGTAGAGGAAGCATAAATGTGCTTTGAAACAATGAAAGACTTATACAATATAAGGATGAAGGAATATGTTACTGAACTTACGTTTATTTCTGAAAAATTGTAAAAATATGATGAAATCTTAAATAGAAAGTAATTACTCATTTTTTATTCTTAGAAAAGAACAAAGTTCCTTTATAGACTAAAAAGAAAACAGTTCTCCAGAAATTGAAATTTAAAGAAGAAATGAATCTCCTTAGTTTAATTTTAGATAGAAACCAAATTAATGATAGACTTAATTATATCTTTGATTATCCATTATAACTAGTACTTACTTCATGATCTCTTGTTTCTCAATACATGGCAATCAATAATTAGTATCTAAAATGCCCAAGTCTCAGAAATTAGAATCGAAAGTTGCATTGTTCTTTTGGTTAATAATTGAAGGACTTCAAAGTCTATTTATGAAATATATCTTCATCTCCCTTTCCATAATATTTAATTACTTTATATATATTCTAATTCAAATGAATTTATCCAATAACAATTGAAATAAAGTAAATTAAATCAAATATAAATAATATTCGAATTTATATATATTCTTTTAATTTATTGAAATACTTCTATATTAATCTATATATAATTATTTCTCATCAGATATAATTTGTAAGAAACATAAAAAATCTTAAAGTTCTCATCTGGAGACCTAAAAAGTTTAAGTTATTAATAATACTTATAAGATAAATTTAATCAAGATAAATTTTACTAACCACATCTGCTTATAAAGTATTAATAAAAATAAATTGTTATACTTTTCTAATGTTATATAAATTTTACTTTGATTTTATTATATTTATAATATTTTTATAATCAGTTAATGTCTAAAATCATTATTAAAATAAGATACTTCTCTCTATTGTCTGATTTTCTGACATTTAAAATCTAAATCTAAATTTTTAAGCAGCTGCAATAAATAAATTTTTGAGATGTATAAAAATTCCAAGGACATCATAGTGATTTTAGTTGCAGATATAAATTTCAGTCGCGACAATTTATTTTTAGGAAATAGATATAAAATGATGAATATTGTCTAAAAATAGACCTTTAAAAAATTTCTAAAATTTTTAATTAAAGATATTTCATTGATTTTAGAAGGCTATTTTGTGGTCTATTTTTTCCATTTTCATAAAGTGTTTTATTAAGTAAATTTGATAAGGTCATCATATTCAATAATATATGGCTTTGTAGTACTCTTTAAGGCAAGAATATTATAAATAATCTTAAAAACTCGCTTAAATATATGTTTTCCTAGTTAATTAGTAGTAAAACAAAATATAGGAAAACGTTTAGAAGTAAATATATATGAAGAAACACATATTGATAATATTAAAATTCTTAAAATTTTGTTGATTGTGATGTTTTAAGGTTTAGATATATAGATTGTATAGATTTTATAGATTCAAGTTTAATAACTCTCTTTTGTAAGGATATTTTGTCAAAATTAAGGTTTTTAACTTGGAAGGAGATCAGAGGATTGCTTAGTTCTATTGAATTAATCAGGAGTTTGTGAGTGAGTTTTGACTCTTCGTTAAATTATTGGATTTTTATGAACATCATATTTTTTTTCCTCTTTTGTTTCATTTTGCTGGGCTCTTTCATAAATTTCATATTAAAAAGAAGCCCTTTTCTACTTATATTTTCCTTACGTGCATCCCATTTTTAATTTATTATTGTTTATAAATTTAATATCGTAATGATTAAATTGATGAAAATTTTTCGGTTTATTCAGTTTTTGATGATCATCTAAAATTAGAATTGTTCTAAAGTAATTTCAATATACTCTGAAAATATGGATCAATCTAATTAAACAAAAGATTTTTAAGTATTAACTTGATAAACTATGTCTATTAATTAACAAATTTTATGAAATGTTTTTATTAATCAAAATATGATGCAATTAATTTTTGAATCAATTTTAAGATATATAATCTTATTTTCTATAATATCTATTCTTCAACTTAAAATCCAATATGTAATACAATTTTTAAATTGTTAAAAAATTTATTCTTTATCTCTTTTTGTTTCAGATATACAATATTAATTGATATTCTATTTAGTATATTTAATGACTTTTTATATATGTTTATAAGGAATTACTTTTGAAAAATATCGTTACTTATCATAATATTTATTTATTAAATTTGGATGATTTCTTTTATCTATAAATACTTTCCTTAAATGGAAATTGTGAAAGTTCAATTTATATATCTCTAAAAGTACTTTAAACAAAAATAGTTTGAAATTTATTTTAATTGTTAAAAGAACAAACAATTTATTTTGTTTGATACAATAATTTGATTATAAAAATAGTATTTACTTTTGAAACCAAATAAACTTCTTTATTTATTTATTTATATATTATTTCATTTTATTGTTTCAAATTATTATATATCTTGATTTTTTCAGTTAAGGAAATTGTTCCAAAATTTTTACAATAGCCACAAATTACTATTTTATATGAGAGAATCAATCTCCCTATATTATTGTATTTAAATAATAAATCATAAGTAAAATGTATAATTCCAACTATTAAATAAAGAAAAAATCAGTCTATAGTCATATTGCTTTAGCTGATTCCATTAATTTCATTAGAACTGACATTCTATTTATATATGTGAGAAGATCTTCTTAAATATATACTTGAATAAAGGATTGTTTATATAAATATAGTCAACACAAAATAAGATCATAAATATTCGAAATTTTTAGAAGTTTAGTTGTTTCTTTCTAAATAGGAGTAAGTTTGTTTGGTCAAAGTGTTCTCCTTTTTTTATGATAGTCTCCTTTAAAATATTGGATTCTTTGGAATTTAAAATAATCTGTTTCTTTCTAAGTTTTTTGTTTCATCTTATATGTTTTTGTCAAGGATATTCATAAAATGATCTATATCCTTTTACTATTTCTTATTTTTAGTAGTACAACAACCCATGTTGAAAAAAATAATGGTATTTTATATCTGAATGAATAAATTTATGATTCAGTTTATTCGCAAATAGTCTCCAAAATTTAATGAAAACTCCTATAATATTAGTAAAAATAAAATGATCTTTTGAATATATATATAGATGTAAAATAAGATTAGATTATGATAATAGCTAATATTAATTTAATATCAAGTTTTATTCAATAATTACAAATCTATGGCTTTTCTACTCTTATTATATTTCCCCATATAGTTCATTAGAGTAAATTCAAAATAAGGACCTCCATTTTTTGTAAATTTCACATATTGAGGATTATTCCTAATCTTTAAAATGTTAAATACTAATGAACAATTTTATAAAGCTTCATTTTTTCGATAGTAATTCCTGCTGCTTAAAGATCGTCATAGTGAACAAATACATCTGTTCCATCTTCATCAAGTACCAAAAATCCATATTTCTTAGTATCATCATAGAATTTCATTCTTCCTTTCTATCTGAATCATTATTTACACTAACATTACCTTTAAGAACTGTCATCCAAGACATAGGGTAATTTAGAGGGTGTTTCAATTTTAGGGGTTCCAATATTTAATTTTTAACTCACTCCAGGAGGATTTTATTTTAATAACTAATAATCATCACTGTATTCTTATTCAGATATGATAAATGGCTTTTGAATATTAACAGGATATTCAAATTAAAATTGCTCTTCATTTTTTTCATAATCTCTTTTCAAAGAGGATGATCTCTCGATTTTTCTGTCAATAAATTTAATCATTTTTTTTTTATAAATAAACAATACTATAAAGAGAATATAGAAATAAAAATTCTAGTATATAAAAAGTTTATAACATGGAAATGGAACCAATTTAAGAAAAAATTAATGTTATGGAAATCAAAAGAATTGATAAATTAATTCTTGCAAAATAAAACAAATTTCCTTATGATGAATATTTATGATATTAATTATTTGAGTTGAGAAATTAGAGAAAAATTATAAATAACAGTAAGGTATTTATAAAGTGAAATGCTTTGTGTCTAAACTATAGGAATATGGAAATACAGATTCCTATAATTTAGTGATTATAGATTTTAGAGAAAAGTAAGGATCTATATGAGAGTGATTAAAGACTCATAAATGCAAAAATTACAAACTGAAAAAGAATTTAGGAATTATTATATAAATGCAATAATAGTAAACAAAAATTCATCAGTTAATTATAAATTAAAAGATATCACTTTAAAATATCTATAATTACAATTGGGATTTGAATATTATGAGAAAAACAATAAAAGATAAAACTATTAAGAACTATTTCATAATCACAATTTTATCAATAATTAATATATTGTAAATAATGAATAACCATAAAATAATTAAGACTACAAACTACACTTAGATTTTTATCACCATAAATGTCAAGTATAAGGCTTGATAAAGTTTGTTTAAATCAAGTTTTTATAAAGATTGTTTGAAAGACATGAAATAAATTACTCCATTAAAACTGATAAGTAATTTCATAAGAATTGAATCAATCATATAGGCACTCTAAAAAAGATTCTTTCCCACATTATCAATTCGACATAATGAGATCAAACTACACTTTACTAACTAAATGATACATATAAATAACTCATTAGATAAGCCTAAAAAGTAGTAGATTCTAAACAATAAGCTTTAATTACATAGATATTACTATGTATTGCAAAAGAAATTAAAGAAATTGATAAGAAATTATCCAAAAAGAATCGATTATCTATTTATAATTATATTGTTTATTAACTAATAGTTATTTGAAATTCTTCACTAAATCAGCAATTATTATAAACTAATAATATGAGTTGATATATGATGTTATCGATTTAAATTACTTAGTATAAATTAGTCTGCAATTATCTTTAATTATTTTTAATAAAAAATGAATTGAATTGCTCAGAAGATTTCTTTGGCAAGCTAATTTGATTAAATCATCATTAGAGCAAGTAAAAAATTTGCTTTGAATCCTTTAATCTACAATTTAAATTTCCTGTAAAATTAAAGCCACAAATAACTGAGAAAAATCAATAGTCTTCAAAGTATATTTTTTCTATATTATAAAGTCAAGGAAATTCTAAATAATAACTTAATTATCATTATTCTTCATCCTTTTAGTTCCAAATCTGATTGAAAATTACGTTCTCTATTTTTTTTTATTGCATTTAAAGAAATTTGATTAATCGCATATGGTTAGTCAATAAAAAAAATAATATTATATAATCATTGGTGACTCTAGAATATATAGACATCTTATTCCTATTGTTATAATATCAATCAATTTTGATCAGCAAAAAATTTAAGAAAATAAAGAATTTTGTTAGTTTGTTTATTTTTTTTATTATGCTAGTCAAATATTTTGACTTATTTCAATAATAGAAAGGGAATTATTGTCATAAATGACAGAAGTGAGAAATTTGTTTAGCTTCATTAATGATGAATTTGATAAGAACAATTTTAACATTCCCAATGAATCTAACTTTTATATTTCAATACTATTTAACAAATGATGTATCAAGTTAAACACTGTTTTATCTCTAAGAATAGTAAAACTTAAAGAAAAAAAAAAAAAATTTGTAATACATAAAATTGGTCTAAATTTTGATTTTTAACTTCCCTTAGATCTGGATAAGTCTACTCTAGTAATTAGAAAAATCGCTACTATAAGCATTAATCTTGTTTTCCTAATAATACTTTGAAAAGATACATTTAATTTTAGGTATGTGATAAATTAAAACTGAGATTAATCAAGATATTAAGGGGTATAAAAGGGCTCTAGAATTTGAAGAAGATCATTATTATTTTTAAAACATTTTTCATGTTAATCATAGCATTTACAAACATGTTACTTTTGCTATTAAGCAATAATGTTGAAGGTATTAGGATCAAATAATATTGTAGCCATGATGATGGACTCTTCAACAGATTCAACTTCTGATGCAGTTGTTATTTTAGCTACTTCAACTATTTTAGGATAAGAAAATTCTGGCCTTTAAGGTTCTGTTATGGGAGGAACAACAATTTATATGAAAGTAAGAGTATAAATATTCTTTTTAGGTATAAGGCTTAGACTAGACTGCTAGCAATAATGCAGTGTACATTGGTAAATATCCATGTGTAATCTCTGATAAGGGTGTCAATGGATTGTTCATGAACTGCAAAACAACAAAACCAGATTCAGATGACAATAACTTATCTAGCTTATAAATTGTTGTTAAGGTATCAGGTAAACCAGACTCAGAGTGTGCATTCATTTCCTCAAAATGCCTTTATAGTTACACTCAATATAATACCCCAAAATTATCTTATGTTAGTCCAAGATCAAATTATCCCAGAACCCTAAGCTATTGGAGAGCTAAGTGGGCTGTGTCAAGCAATCTCGTTTAATATCTAGAAGGATAATTCATGGGAGAAAATAGATGTGATAGATTCACAGTTTTAGATTTGTATCCAGATGAAATTAATTTCTGGGATGATTAAGTTGTATGCTAAGTATCAGCTGAAATCAAAGCAGGATATTATGATTATACTATTAAATCATAAAGTGGATATCAAACTAATGATGTAGGAGTTAAATAAAAAAAAATTTATTCTGATAGAACATATGACTCAAAGTATTGAATATTATTAATTTTTAGAATTCTTCCAATTATAACAGGAATAAATACAAATTTTGCTTCACCAGAAGGCTAAATATTGTAAATTTCAGGATATGGATTTAGTCCAATAGCAACTGAAAATACAGTTAAAATTACAGGCTAATCAGAAACTATTTAAGTTTTATCATCAACTCCAACTACTATAAATGCAAAGATACCCAAATTAACTAATTTACCAGCTGCTACTGATGCTACTGATAGTTCTGTCTATATTTAAGGAAGTGGATTACATTATACAAGATGGGATATTTCAGGATTGAATTTAAATTGTGCTACTTTTAGAACTTAAATCATTACTAACTAAGCATAATTAGACAGTAGAATTTAATTTGATGGAATTTATCCAGAACCAGATGTCTTAAATTAATTTGGAGAATATTATGGATAATATTTTAGAGGTTTCTTAAAGGCACCAATTACTGGAAATTATAGATTTTATGTAGCATCAGATGATTGTTCATAATTCTTTATTTAAACTTCTTAAGTTAAAATGCCAATAAGACCAGATACAGCATCTGCTGCTAGTGGTTGGAATCCATATAGAAATTATTGGTATGAATATTTGAGCTATACTAATGTCATTAAAACTATATCTGACACTGTATCTTTATAGCAAGATGAATTTTATTATATAGAAGCTTATCATCTTAATGGTGGATCAGGTGGACATTTTACTCTTTCTATGGAAATTGAAAGTGCAACTAGAAAATCAAATTCATTAAACAGTATCTATGAAATTTCAACATCTTATACACCAACAAAAGAAGTTATTGAATTCACTTTATATAATTCTAATGGAAATACTTTATTAGCTGGTAAGTATTAACTTTAATTCACTTTTGGTACAAAGACAACTCCATAGACAGGTGTATATTATTCTTATATTACTGGAGATTTAGCACCTAATGCTAATGCAAATTCAATTAAAAGTGCTATTTAAAACTGTGGTGGAGGTTATTTAGTAACTGTAACAGCCACAAAAGTTGATAATACTGGAACTGCTTTAGAGGATACAGTCACAGTATTTGCTGGATATAAATATACTATTACATTTGATTCTCACAGAGGTACAACACAATATAGAGCACTTCCAAAGATTATCTCATCTCTTAATGGAGGAACAGTAGTATAAAATATTTAAAGAACTTAAGAACCTGTTGATCCAATTAGTGGAACCTTTTAATTAACAATGACAATCAATGCAGTTGAAAATGCATTTGAAGTATCAAAAGGCACATATGATTTACCATTCGATGCATCATCATCATTAATTGCTGATAATATTGAAAGAATCACTGGTTAAAGACCTTTTGTTTGGACTATTGGAAGAGCATAAGATGGATGGAAATGGTATATTATATTAAGATCACAAATTGAAGGACTTACTGACTTTTCAATTACAACTAATCTCTTAGTTTCAGGAGGTGGAGATGTAACTGCTGCAGTGTCTAAACCAATAACAGATAGTAATAATTTATTATTTGAACCTATTCCAAATGAATTATTATTTACTTATAGCAAACATCCATAAGTTTAAGTAGAAGTATAATACGAATTAAAAGAAAATAATGTTGTTGTTGAAACAGAACATATTTTAGCTGGTTGTGAATAAGTCGATGCATGTGATTTCACTTTGAGTGATGAAAAAACTCCAACTTTAACAGCTTATTCAGTTACAGGATCTTAATTATCATTAACTTTATAAGAAGGAGTTGATTTAATAGTTGGTAAATCTGATTTAGAAATATAATATGCAGGAGCTGATTGTACAAATATTCTATTTGCAGATACCCCAAGCCCTTATTCTATTACTTGTAACTTAGAATAATTGAATGGATAGAATATTAAGGAAGCTGGAGATAATTAGGTACCTGCTGTACATCATTAAGCTATTGGTTATTCTAAAATTGATGCTGGAGTAACAGGAGAAACTATTACTTTGGTTATATCTTCAGTTTTACCTGTTGCAGGATCACCAGATGGAGGTACAACAATTACTATTACTGGTACTGGATTCCCTAAAAACTTAAATAGAGAATTTACATTCTAAATTGATGGTTAAGATGTTCAACCATTATCTATAACAAACACTTAAATTGTATTTGTTACTCCAAAGAAGGTTAGTGGTGGAACTGGAGCTATTTCATTATCTTTCAATTAGAAAACCATAACTAGTAGTTTATTTACATATGATGATGCTTTAAGAATTTAAGTTTCAAACTTTAGAATTTAATGCAAAAACACCTATATTCAAAGGACTAATGACAATAACAGGAACCAATTTTGGAACTGTTGTTGATGATGTTAAAGTTACTTTAGTAGGAACCAAATCTTATAATGCTAAAGTTATTTCTGTTACAGATACTTCAATCCAAGTTTATTTAAGAGGAGGAATGCCTGGATAATATAGAGTTACTATTACAAGAAAAGATTATGGTATTTCATATGCTAATGCTGATGATAACTTATTTAAATATATTATTCCAATTACTAGTGTTACTTTGGAAGATGGTACTAGTTAAGCTAAAGGTTCTGAAGCAGGAGGAACTGTTATTAAAATTACAGGATCTAATTTTGTTTAGGGAGAAACTATTGTTTTCGTAGGTATTGCTATTAATTGGATTTGTGAAATTGATGAAAGTAGATTCACAAGTGAAGTCATTTTTTGCACAGTTCCATCAAAACATGAATTCTATAGTGATCCAGCTTAATTAGTTGTTGTAACACTATAAGTAACACTTGAATCTACATGTCTTGACACTACAAATTAATGCAAATTTACTTATGATAATACATTGACTCCAACTCTTACTGATTATCCAGCATCTACTACTTAGTTTACTGGATCAAGAATTTTGACAGAAAATGATCATTAAAAACCAGATTACTAAAAACTAGTATAAAGAAAGAGATTTTTATGGACAGAAGAATCAAAAAAACAAGGAAATGATCATATATTAAATCTTGGTAAATCACCAAGAAGAGATATGTTAACATCAGCTGATTTAGTTTTAAGTCAATAAAAGACTTATGCTCCAGGAGATACAGAAACATTATCAGGAACAGGATTAACAAGTGCTGTGTCAGTTGTATTCAAGGGGCCAATTACATAAACTGTTACAGCAACTATTGCTGGTGTATCTTTCACTTATACAATTCCAAATTTACCTCAAGGTTAATATAAAACTTATATTTTAACTTAAAATGGTTATGCAGATAAGATCTGGGTTACAGTAATTGGATTAAGTATTACATCTATTGATGCTGCTGCTATTGGTGGATAACTTTTGACTATTAATGGATTTGGATTTTAATGCTAAAAAGTCTCCTAGTGTCAAAGTAGGAGCAACAGCTTGCACTGAATTAGAAATAGTTTCTAGTGTATAACTTAAATGTAGAATGGCCAGATAAACAGTAACATCTGCTGCTGTAACAATATCCTAATTACCTTCTGAAAATAATTCAGCAGTTCCTTTAACAGCCACATTAACTTTAGTAATTAATCCATCTTCTAGTTCTCCTACATTCACAGCAATCAGTGGTGCTACCTATGATTCTACTTAAAAAGCATATTTGGCAACAGCTGGAAATATTGTTCTTGTTTTTACTGGTATAAGACTTACTGGTACTACTATTGTTGTTACATTGGAACATATGGGTCATAAAATAAGTGGAATAGTTTCAGCATTATCTGATACTTCAGTAACAGCTACATTTTCAAATTTACCTGTAGGAGTTTATTCAATTAATTTATTAGTTGATACTAAATATGCATACATAAGTGATGTGACCAAATAAAAGTTAATTGTTAGTGCATCTCTACCAACTTCAAATAATCCAACAGCTTCTTATGCTGGTGGTGCAACTGTTACATTTACTGGAACTGGTTTTGATTCTGTTAAAGATTAAAATACAGTAAACATTTGTGGATTTAATTGTCCTATCAATAGTGCAACTTATACAACACTTTCATGTGAGGTTCCTAAATTATTAACAACATCTGTTTTAAATTAATATTCTGCTTTGTAGGAACCTGCAAGATATATTAAACCATCAGAAGTTACATTGTTAGCAGATACTGCAACCTCAGTTTCTTCATTCTTTGATTTAAAATAATCAACATATTATACTTCAAGTGCAGCTACAAATTGTTTCATCTAAGTTGACTTTGGATCAAGTAGAGTTTTGAAATTACATTAATTGAGATACACACCTCGAATTGATAAACTTGCAATTTAATTGAAAGATGCAGTATTCTAATACACAACAGATGGTACTACTTGGTAAACTTTATTAACAGTTGATTAAACTGTACATACTGGTTGGAATATTTATCTTCCTTAAAATGACATTACAGGTATTAAAGCAATTAGATTATTTGATTCAAGAGGATCTACTGGATCATCATGTTAATTAGCAGAAATTGAATTAAAAGGTTGGATCTTATCAAATAGTAATAATGCATATTCTGTTCCAACATCATGTAATGCAGAAATTTAAGTGAATGGTTAAGCTCTTGGTACAGTATCAAATGCTGTTAGTTATACATCAACTAGTGTTCCTATTGTTAATTCTGTTAGTCCAGCTACAGGAAGATTTACTGAAGAAGCAGTTATTACTATTACTGGTACTGGATTTGTAGATGGATAAACTACAGTAACTATTGATGGAGTCACATGTACTATCTAAAGTGTTTCAGCAACTTAAATTGTATGTAAAACTGGAGTGAAAGATCTAGAATAAACAAAATTAAATGGAGTATTTTAAGTTAGAGTTAATGGAAATTTAGCTGTTAACAATTAAAAATTCATATATGCAACAAAATGGTCAGATATTAATACTTGGGGTGGATATGAATATCCAGGAAATGGAGATTCAGTTATTGTTAATGCTGGATAAACTTTGATTGTTGATGTCAAAACACCTAAATTAATGTAAGTTTTAGTTGAAGGTACTCTTACATTCTCTGATGAATTAGATACATCAATGGACGCTCATTTTATTGTTATTAGAGAAGGTAAATTCAATATTGGTACAGAATTGGTGGCTCATTAACATAAAGTATAGATTACTTTATATGGTGTTGAAGAAGATGTGTAAATGCCTGCTATGGGTAATAAAGTTTTAGGATGTCATCAATGTTAGTTAACTATTCATGGAAAAGAAAGAACACCAACTTGGACATTACTATCAACTACAGTTTTGGCTGGAGCAATTCAAATTACAGTTGATGATGCTGTTGACTGGTAGATAGGAGAATAAATTGTTATAACATCTAGTGAAGTTGAACATATGCAAAGTGAAAAAAGATACATTACTGCTGTCAGTGTTGACAAAAAAACTTTGACACTAGATTAACCACTTACTTTTAAACATTTTTCTGAAGCTGAAACTTATGGAACTGATATATTCCCTATGAAAGTTGAAGTTGGTTTATTAACAAGAAATATAGTTATTTAAGGTGAAGAGTCAGATTTGAAATATGGTTATCATTTAATGATTCATGGTAGAGCTGAAAAAGGAGCAATTGGTAAAATATCATATGCAGAATTCAGATATGGTGGTTAACCAAGAATTATTGGTAGATATCCTGTTCTCTTCCATTTGAATGGAGAAGTAGATGAGTCTTATGTTGTTGGTAATTCTATTCATGATTGTTATGCTCGTTGTTTGACTATTCATGGTGTTCATTATTTGAAAGTTTAGAAGAATGTTTGTTATAACACTTTTGGACATGCTATATTCTTTGAAGATGGTATAGAAACAAACAATGTCATTGAAGATAATCTTGTTGCAAGTACTAAATAAAGTTGGATCATGTTATAAACAGATATTACTGTTGCTACTTATTGGGTTACAAATCCATAAAATATTTTAAGAAGAAACAGATCAGGAGGTTCAGAGTGGTATGGATTTTGGTATGAAATCAAAACAAATCCAGATGGTCCATCAGCTACTTCAGATATATGTCCTCCAGGCTTAAATATTCTTGAGTTTAAGGATAATTGGTCACATTCAAATGGTAGATTTGGTCTTCGTATTTTCTAAATGGCACCAAGAAAATTCCCTTGTATGAATCCAGAAAATTGGGCAAATGATTAACCATATATAGACAATCCAAGTCTTTAAGCAGTTTTTGAAAAATTCTATACATGGAAAAATAATGAATGTGGTATTTTAGGAGAAGAATTGGGTAATATCTATTTCAAAGATATTATGATTGCTGATTCTAAATTTGCTGGTTTCTAAGCTCACAAAGGTAATTTCTCAGCTGAAGGAGCCGTATTAGATAATGCATTAATTGTTGGTAAATCAATTAATAATGCAAATCCCAATAATACTTACTATGATGGATCAAGAGCAATGGTTGTACCAAGAACAAATGGATTTTTAGCTAAGAATATTAGAATTTATAATTATGGAAGTAATTCTGCATTAATTGAATCATGTTCTGTATGTTGGAATATGAAATTGTGGGTATAAGGAGGTAAAAACACATAATTTATAAATGTCAAAGCATATCTTTCTGAATCAGCAAATCGTATATTCTGGTAGAAACATAGAAGAGAAATCTTTTGGGATTAAGATGGTTCAATTTCAGATGTAGCAGGAGGAGCATATATTATCCCATATAAGAAACATATAGATGGCATTCCAGGATGTGTTCATCATCCAGAAGCATTTTGGGATAATTCTATTATTTGTGCAATGAATTAAGTTACAATTAGAGATGTTTTAGTTAATAGTCCTACTCCAGCTTAAGATTTCTCAGGAACTGATATGAAACTTTATAGATTGGACAGTACCAATGTTGCACTCAAAATGGATCCTTTAATAGATGAGAGTAAATTCATAGAAGGTGAAGTTATGAAGATAATAAAGAAGAGTCATGATGTTAAATAATCATTTGCAAGTGTCTTTGCTACAGGTTTCACTTATAATGTACATTTCAAATTTGGAGCAAGTGATCCATTAAGTATGGGTATTTTTGCATCTCCTTACTTTAATTAAGCAGATGATGCTGTAATTTTCAGATTTAATTATTCTGCCAACAGAGAAACATTTGACATAATGAGAAACATAGGAGGATAATTCCCTTTGAATTACACAAAATTAGAATAAATTCCAAATACTAAAACTTGTAATTAAGGTGATTGGTATAATGATAGAACAAATAAATTATTCTTCCTTTGTTTATCTGGTAAAAATAAGAAATAATATGAATATGTTGAAGTGAGAGGAGTTATTTGTAGAGAAGAATGTGATAGTTTAGGAGATGTACCATTGGAAGATGGATATAGATATTGGGATGATCCTACTACTTGGATAGATAATAAAGTGCCTGTTGAAGGAGATAGTCCAATCGTATAAGGAGCATATCAAGTTATTTTGAATGTTGATCCACCTAAACTTGCCAATTTAACTATTTTGGGATCATTAATTTTTGATGAGAGAAGACCATCTACTAAGTTAGAAGCAGAGAGAATTTGGGTTAGATCAGGAAAACTATTGGCTGGTAATTCTACTCATCCATTCCCTGGAGAGATTAAAATTGTTTTGAATGGAGAATTTGGAGATAATCCTTTAGTAATTGATGCTAATCTCGATGTTGGTAATAAGGTCTTGCTGTTACAAGAGCAATGGAATTATACTCAACTCCACCAGGAACAGTATGGACTAGATTAGCAGCCTATGCTGACGCTGGAGCAACAACTGTTACTGTATCTGAATGTGCTGGTTGGGCTGTAGGTGATGAGATTGTATTTGGTCCTTCAGGTAGTGATCCAGAATAAAGAGAGAAGAGATCTATTGCATCTATTACTGGATGTGCTATAACTTTAAATTAAGCTTTATAATTTGATCATTATGGAGCACCTTCTGTAACTATTGATAAACCTGGAATTGGATAATTAGATATGAGAGCTGTTGTTGGACATTTAACTAGAAAAATTAAGATTGAAGGAGGACCTAGTATTCATGGTTTAGGATGCAGAGTGTTAATTTATTAATTTGAAGAACCTGAAGCTAATTTAGGATTCCCAAGAAGAGGATACACTATTTTACATGGTGTTGAATTTAATAATTGTGGTTAATATGATACTCAAAGAAGTGGATTAGATTTTAGAAATCTTAATAGTGATATTATTAAGACTCCAAGTGAAGTTATTGGATGTTCATTCCATGATACTACAGGTATGTTGATGACAGTTTAAAATTCATAATACATTACAATCAAGAATAATATATTCTTTACTGGTATCAAAGCTTTGGTGTAGATTAATAACAGTTAATATGTGAAATTCTAGAATAATGCATTGATTTATGTTAAAAAGAGAATATTAACAGATGGAGGTATTGCAAATTGGGCTGTATTTGGTAATTTTGTTTATATGGATGAATTAACACCAACTTAAATGACAAGAGATATTGTTGATGTATCTGGAAATGTTGGATAAGGATCATAAGATACAGGTTTCTTTGTAATGGCAAGTAAATGTTCAGATGCATATTAATCATCATTTTATAATAATCATTGTTCAGGTACTATTTTGGCTTGCCTTGGTGTAAGATAAGACCCTGAAGGTTAATGTTCATATATATCAGGATTATATGCTCATCATAGTGAAGTTGGTATAATGTATGCAGTTGTTAGTGAATAGATATAACTTGAAAAATCTATGGTAGTTGAAAATGATAGAGGAATATCTTTGAAACCTGCTCCTGGTAGCATATAAGATAATAAAATGAAGCTAAATAATATATTCATTTCAGCTTTGGCTAGACCAGATTGTGTGAAATGCTATTCTGCTTCTCTTAATCCTAACTGTAGAGGTACAATGGGTATTTAAATGGGTACTTTATCTTCATCAGCATTCCCTCCTATTTCATCTAAACCATCTTCAGCATTTGATACAATTTGTACAGTTTAAAGAGTTGATCTCAAAGTTTACTTAACAAATGTTGAATTCCATAACTTTAGATTAACCTATAATAATATACCTAGATGTTAAGATAATGCTGCCTTCGGACAACATCATGGAGCACATGATATGACAGGATAACATTACTTAGTAAATTCTCCATGCAATAATTGTGAATTTAATGCTTTATTATATAAAACTAGAAATCCAGATTAAAGTAAAATAGGATGGTTTGGAGGATGTGGTTCTTTTGAATGCACAGGTTAAAAAAACTTTTGGTTGAGGATCAAACTGGACACTTCTTTGGAGAAATTGGATAAGGTATTGGTAATAATACATACTTTGGACCAAATGTCACTTATTGTTCAAGATAAGAATCATGGAATGGATATTGGTGTCCAGGTAGATAAGCCACTGCTTTGATGTTTATGAGTACTGCTGCAGACTATAACAAGAGATTATATTCACCAATCAAATTAACAGATGGATTATTCTTTAATGAAATCAACAGTTATGCTGAATGGAATTGGGATGGTCCTGAACCATTAAATTTGAGAGAATCTAAATTTGTTGGTTTAATAACAGTGAACACAGTGATTAATATGACAAATGCTGGTATGAATCCAACTACATCAGAATATTGGTTATCAAAGAGATCAGAGGCAGGAAGTCCAGAAGATTGGGTTATTTTGAAATGGTAATTCTCTGTTCCATAAACTATTTAAGTTATGGTTAATAATAAAGTTGTATAACCTGGACTTACAACTCATAATAAACATCACGATCTCATGACAATGACTAATCAATGTGGTGCTAATAATTATTTCTTTGAAAATAGAACTATTCATTTTGTTTTGACAGGTAAATTGGATTGCAAGATAAGGATAGCATTAAAAAATACCCTTTAAGTTTCAACAAGACTTGAAATAACAACTTCAGAATTCTTTGGTGACAAATTCCTTCAATATGCAAGAGCATAATTAGGTGGAGATCCCTATAATTATTTCATAATTGGAACCAAGAAATATAGAAGAAGATTTTTGGAAGAATCTACAGCTTCTTCAGTTATAATTGATTGGGGTATTGCAGACACTGCTGAAATTGGTACCAATGAAGGCAAATAATCTTAATCAAGACTTGCAGAAATGGCCAGTAAATTAGAATCATTGGGAGTTTCAGAAGAATTATAATAATTAGGAGTAACTGGTCTGAAACATGAATCCACTTCCATTTCTTCAATATCAGAACTTAATTTCAAGAGTACAGAATAAACATCAGGTAATTTAATTATTTATATTTTTAGAAATTATTTTAGTTCCAGGAGGCAATTCAAATAATAATGGATAAGGAAATACCAATGGTAATAATAATGGCAATAATAATAATAACAATAATGGAAATACTAATAATAACAATAATAACAATAATAATGGAAATGGTAATTCTTCAAACAATGATGATGATTTAGTTCTAGTAACTGATGAAGGAGTCAATTAATAAGATAGCTCTAATAATGGAAATCACAATAATACTAATCCAGGAACCATCTAAAAATCAATTAAGAAATCAGAAAATAGTTCTACAACTGTGACCATAGTTGTAGCTGTAGTTTGCTCTGTTGTTGGAGTTTCATTGATAATTGCTGCTCTTCTTTACTATAAGAAACTTAAATTAGCTAAACTTATGGCTGCTAGAAATCAAAAAGTAGACAATGAATTCTTTAAGGCCAACATAACAGATTAATAACCTATTGAGGCTCCACAAGATTGATTAAATTTAGAGAATAAATATTAAAACATAATTTCTAATTAATTTTACAATATTATTTTATCTAAAGAAGTTAAAATCTTATTTTCATCATCTTCTAAAAATGTTTTCTTCAAATTAGATATGAGATTAGTTTTGTGGGTTTCAAATAAAATAAATTATTCACCCTGATTCTATTTAGCTTGTAATGTATTTTAGAAAATATAACACTAGATAAAAGTTGTCTCCATTATCTATAAAAAATAAACTTAGATAATACTATGAAACAAAGATTTTAGGGTTCTTTTTTTTAAAGTGATGTATTTAGAATATTATTCTTCTTAAAAATCACTCATTTTAAAATAGTTTATTCAACAACTCTGAATCTATGCTAAATTTATAAGAAGATAGCAAAGATTGATAAATCAAAAAGATGTAACGTCATTAATTTAAGTTGACTTACATCTGTGTATGATGGATTTATAATCAAATTTAATTATTTATGAACGGAATTTAGTTATAGAACTAACTTAAAAAAGAAAAGAAGATGAACATCAAAAGTTTCTATATTGTAGGCTTAATAGGTGAAGGTATATTAATAAATGAAAAATGAAGGGGCTTATTCAGAAGTTTATGAAGCTATTTACTTAAAGAATAATAGAAAAGTAGCAATAAAAAAGGTTTATAAAGAATCAATTACACTGTCGAACAAATAATCAGAGATTTATATTGAAAGACATATGATGAAGTAGTATTCATAAAAGTATCCAAGTAATATATAATTTAATGCTTTAGGTATGGTTGAATTTATTGGTAGTTTTTAAGATAAATAATACCTTTATTTCGTAAGTGAACATTGTCCTTTTGGAGATTTAGGGAATATTATTTATGACATTTATTAATTTTACAGAAATACTCAATCTAAAGAACTTGAATATTTCATTAAAGTTTATGTTTATCAAATAACTTAAGCAATAATTTATT